>CM059813.1:46838021-47063021 GCA_030435695.1 Brachymystax lenok tsinlingensis
ACTCAGAGGCAGGCAGCTCAGGGAACACCTGGGAACAAAAGACTATTGTACCTCCCTGTGACACGCTGAAACACAGAACCAGAGAGGGCAACAATCAACCAAAACAAACACACCTTTCATTTAGTTTTCTAACGGCTCACTGCCTGCCCCTTGAGATAAAAGGAGCTTGTGGTGCTGACGCTGCACTATTTGTCCGGTTGGCCTTGTCCGTGGAGGGGAGAGAGTGCCATTAGACAAACACACACACAAAGACACACACTGCTGAAAACGACCTAGAAAATCCCTCAGGTCCTTCTGCAGAGGCCCAGAGGCTTGGCCAAATCAAATTCTATTGGTCACATGTTTAGCAGATGTTATTGCGGGTGTAAGGAAATGCTCGTGTTTCTAGCTCCGACAGTACAGTAATGTCTAACAAGTAATATCTAACAATTTCACAACATATACCCAATACACACAAATCTAAGTAAAGGAATTAAGAATATATAAATATATGGACCAGCAATGTCAGAGCAGCATAGACTAAGATACAGTAGAATAGGATAGAATACAGTATATACATATGAGATGAGTAATGCAAGATATGTAAACCTTATTAAAGTGACTGGTGTTCAGGGAGTAGCTTGATCAGCATCCGTTCAGGAGAGAGAGAGAGAGAGAGAGACACAGCAGTGATCATAGCTCATAGCGTCCAATGGTGAAGAGATTGACATGAGCAGTACTGTGGTGGTCACACAGTCATCCCACGCTCAGCCTGAGGCTAAAAAGAGGGTGGTGTGTGTGTACGTGTGTGTGTTCCACAATCAGCTGAATGAAAAATCCATAAAGGCTGCTTGTAATAGAGAATCCTATGGGTTAGGTCAGCATTTGAGCAGAAGATATTTGCATTAGTTTGGAGATAGACAGAGCTCGTGACATTAGATGAGGAGCATGAAGCCAGTCAGCCTCATTCTTCAGTAGGTTATACTAACTCCTTCATTCTCAGCCGAGTAGACCTCTATCCTGGGGTTACTAGCTCTCACATTGTGTAATGTGTGAGCGTGGTCCTGCTGTGAGGTCAGCATCTCCAGCATGCCACCAAAAGGTTCGCTAACGTTACATCAGTGTTACGATGGCAAACCCAACCACAAAGCATGTCACTAGCGGCCCCCCTTTTGTAGGCCCGCGGATCAATTTACACATAAAGCTGGGGAAAATGATATACATATATATCATTAGAATATTTTTTTAAGGGGAGAGTTAGATTAGTAGAATACACAAGGTGAAATTTAGAAATTTGGTTGTGCATCTGCATACCACATGTAACCATGGTAGCCCAGGACCTCCACGTCCGGCTTCTTCAACTGAGGGATCGTCTGAGACAGCCACCCGGACAGCTGATAAAACTGATGAGTATTTCTATCTGTAATAAAGCCCTTTTGTGGGGGAAAACTCATTCTGATTGGCTGGGCCTGGCTCCCCAGTGGATGGGCTTGGCTCCCAAGTGGGTGGAACTATTCTCTCCCAGGCCCACCCATGACTGTGCCCCTGCCCAGTCATGTGAAATCCATAGATTAGGGCCTAATGAATTTATTTCATTTTACTGATTTCCTTTTATGAACTGTAACTCAGTAAAATTGTTGAAATTGTTGCATTTATTTTTTGTTCAGTATAGTTATACAATTGCAAAATCTTCTCTCCGCCCATGGCAAAATGTGTAGAACTGCAGGAAATTAACCCTAAAACAAACAAAAATAAATGTTGAGGGGGGCCACTAAAATGTTTGCTCGCAAGGTGGGCCCCCGAAAGGTGTCTCTCATTTGTGTCTGGAAGTAGCTATGTTAGCCAGTTAGCTTGGGTGCTTGACTGCCGTTGAGTAATGTACAGTGAGATATTCTCTCTGAGTCTCTACTTTTACTCAATGTAAAAAACACAATTTCAAATTTTGCTACAGTACATAATAGTTTGAGGTCACAAATATACTCAAGCGATCTAAATCTGTTTGTTTGTTTTCTTGTTTGATTGATTTTACTGAATAGCAATGATAGTCTTACTTTGGCTGAGCCATGATTATGAGAAAGCAGATGCTGTATAAATAAATGCAGCCAAAGGCTGTGCAGACGAAACTCTGGACGGCCATTGGAAGGTCTGTCATCAGCACACGGTAGTGCTGCAAATAGCAATCCACTGACCATAAGCTGCCTGCAAATCATTGCGGTTGCTGTGGAAACAGATATGATTCGTGACCCTATAAAAATATTTCATCCCTCTCAAAGCAGAGATACGAGTTTATGCAATTTAATTTTGATGGTGAGAATACAGAATTTCCTTCCAGTCAGTGACTCTCAAAATCAAATTGTAGCCCCCCAGAAAAAGACTGCCAGAAATGCAAGCCAAACCTATATTCATTACAAAATATGCCAGTCGTGCATTATATACATTTTAACTGTGAAACTTGCTGGCAAAGCCTAGCATCTGTGTGACTAGACGGCGGACAGTGACCACAGGTGTTGACTCAAGCATCTGCTTACATACACACTGGCTGTTGGACCCTTAGTCTACCTAGTGAGAATTAAGTCCAACACTAAAAACAAACAAAACACAGGATTACTGCCTGCCTCATATCTCGGCTGGCAATGGAATTAATGGATAGTCTGTCGACTGGAATTAAAGGTGTCTTATTCAAGGCTGTCCATTTAGATCAGCTCCATCACCTCAATAGTAGAAGATCTACACCGAGGATCATCAACTAGACTCAGCGGCATGGCGATTTTCTCTTGAGTGGATGATCAGGGGGGCATCCACAAATCATTTGTAGACTGCAAATTGACCGCAAGAAGCCCAAACAGATATAATATTTGACTCAACCGATTTCAAATCTTGTATACGATCACATACATCGCTCTATTATGTGTGGGAATACTTTGGAAGCAACTTACGAAATTAAAATCACTTGGAGCTGATTTGCTGGTGTTTTTACAATCCTTTATGTCCAACAACAACAACAAAATATATATAAGGGGGCCAAATAAAATCACCCACGGGCCGCCAGTTGGGGAACCCTTGTGTACACGTTCAGACCCTGAGTTGACGATATGCCACTGTATTGAAGGAGTTGTAAAGAACTGTAGAGAACCAATGAGAAAGACATGCAGGGGTGGGTCCTATGGCATGCTAGAGTAATGTGTAAAGATGAGAAGCCAGAACATATCAAGACATACCATAGTATGTGAGGGAATGAAGGATTTTCTTTTTGTTTACAACAATAGTTGATAGACGTGGGTATGAAGGCTTACAGTTTTTGTCCTTTAAAAAGGCTGAAGACCAGAGATTCAAGGACAGTGGCAACAAATACTGTATTTCAACCTAATCTAAAAAGCTCAAAAGTATATGAACTGCTTCTGTGTACAGTAAATTCTGAGGTGTTACCATTATACTCATATTCAACACCTCTGCTATGAATGTGTGCGGCAGGCACACCTTTTCAGTCGACGCCACTCTTTTCTGACACATTTATAAAGAAATGAAGATGTCAACTAAGACCGCTAGTGTATAAAACATTCAACAAAGAGAACAGCACTCTTCTGTATGAGGGAGACAGAGTTGCCATGGAAGCAGAGCTATATTAACGGAAGACTAGTTGAAAAGGCCTCCCTTGGGAAATCCTATCCCTGATTGGCACATGCTCAACTGCCAAGTGGAAATTCTGCCACAGTGAACTCTATCCCATTTTCTTAAAAACACGAAAACAATGACTTCTTACATCGGGCTTGTCACTAGCTGATAGCCACTAAAGATGCGTTTCAGCATAAAAGAATCTCAGCTTTTTCTATCAGCTGGTGCCCATTTAGCATGCTTTGGTCTGCATGGGAGGGAGAGAGTCATGGGGGAGAAGGGAGGAAGTGTTTGTGGCAATATTAGTTCCTACTGCACTCTCTGTCCTCTCTCCTTTCTTGTCTGACCACATTCATGTCCCTAGTTGTTACATCCTGATTCCAGCCACATGGGACCTGGTCATTCTACCCGAAGAGCTGAGAGCAGAGAGAAGCAGGGGGAGGTGGTAGAGAGACTGGGTGAGTCTGCGAGGAGAGGCTCTGGGGGAGAGAGACAGACATTTTAGAAGGAGAGGCTGGCAGTGGGCATGGGTCCAGTCCCAGCTCAGCTCACTCTCCTGTTTGTATAGAGCCATTCATCTCCTTATTAGGATCAGAGCACGGCTGAAAGGAAGCTAAAGGGACTCTGTGTGTTATTGGTGTCAGTGACAGGGAGCTAGTAAAGGGGTCGAACGGGGAGCTCGTTACTGCCATCTAGACACAGAGAGGCCTAACTAAGAGTCACCCAGTCAATGTATTTACTACTGAGCCGAAGAGCTAACTGTTTAAGACGTACTGTCAGTCCAGTAAACCAGTCTCTTGTTTAAGACCATTGTGTGCATCAGAATAGAAGGTCTACTGAGTGCTAGCTGAAAGCATCAGTGCACTGTTGAGGAGTTGGCAGCGCTGTGTGCTAGTGTCAATGTCCAAAAAGAATGCAGCAGCAGAGTGGTACCATAGTGGCTACACTTCAACATCATGATACGAATGATCAAGAACCTTTTGGCTTTTTTCATGATGAGAATCAATGTACCACAGAGAATCACAGAAAGATCTGTGTGGAGAGCAGAACAAATGCTCGGCTCTCAAACTGTGGAACTATAAAATGAATACTAATAATGGATTCGATTTATATAACGCTTTTTTTGTCTTGATCAAAATGGCTATACATTGTATGGGGGAAATTCACTTAATCTAACGACTACTAGTTCTAACGTATCTACACTAACTAACGGACTCAACTACCAGTTATTACAGTTACTACAGCCTGCAGTTGAGAAATACGGCGATCTGTTCATAGAGTGCCACTGATGACACAACACAGTGTGGGCTCTCTTCACGACTGAGGGGTTTATGTTAGCTCTGCATGCAGGTGCTGAGGAGAACCGAGAGCTCTGTTTCCTCCTTCTGCTGATAACAGTGCATCAGTGAGCACAACAACACAAACAAACCCCCTTATCGTTGACCACTGAACACATCAGGATTGTCATACAGTCACACAATTAAACTACAGTGATGTTATCAAATCATTTCACCCCTTTTTCAGTTCTGAGTTGATATAAAATGCAGAGAAGTGATTTAAACATCATTGTTAGTCTACTAATAAATAGATTGGGATTGCCACACACACCGTTATCTAATCATATCACTCGGTTTCAGTTTTTAGTTCTTTAGGATGGAGCTGTGGTGTAGTCTAGATGTTCAACAGCAGGCCATTAGGTAGATCATCAAGGACATCATCCACCTGAGCCACGGCCTGTTCACCCCGCTATCATCCAGAAGGCAAGGTCAGTACAGGTGCATCAAAGCCGGGACCGAGAGACTGAACAACTGCTTCTATAAGGGCATCAGACTGTAAAATAGCCATCACTAGCCGGCTTCCACCCGGTTATGCAACCCTGCACCTTAGAGGATGCTGCCCTATATAAACTCAGCAAAAAAAGAAACGTCCCTTTTTCAGTACCCTGTCTTTCAAAGACAATTCGTAAAAATCTAAATAACTTCACAGATCTTCATTGTAAAGGGTTTAAACACTGTTTCCCATGCTTGTTATTTTATTTTTATTTTGTAGATGCCTAAGACAGCGCTACAGGGAGACAGGACGGACAGCTGATCGTCCTCACAGCGGCAGACCACATGTAACAACACCTGTACAGGATCGGTACATCCGAACATCACACCTGCGGGACAAGTACAGAATGGCAACAACAACTGCCCGAGTTACACCAGGAACACACAATCCCTCCATCAGTGCTCAGACTGTCCGCAATAGGCTGAGAGAGGCTGGACTGAGGGCTTGTAGGCCTGTTGTAAGGCAGGTCCTCACCAGACATCACTGGCAACAACGTCGACCTTTGGGCACAAACCCACCGTCGCTGGACCAGACTGGCAAAAAGTGCTCTTCACTGACAAGTCGCGGTTTTGTCTCACCAGGGGTGATGTCGGATTCGCGTTTATCGTCAAAGGAATGAGCGTTACAACGAGGCCTGTACTCTGAAGCAGGATCGATTTGGAGGTGGAGAGTCCGTCATGGTCTGGGGCGGTGTGTCACAGCATCATCGGACTGAGCTTGTTGTCAATGCAGGCAATCTCAATGCTGTGCGTTACAGGGAAGACATCCTCCTCCCTCATGTGGTACCCTTCCTGCAGGCTCATCCTGACATGACCCTCCAGCATGACAATGGCACCAGCCATACTGCTCGTGATTGCCTGCAAGACAGGAATGTCAGTGTTCGGCCATGGCCAGTGAAGAGCCCGGAGCACGTCTGGGACCTGTTGACTCAGAGGGTGAGGGCTAGAGCCATTCCCCCCAGAAATGTCCGGGAACTTGCAGGTGCCTTGGTGGAAGAGTGGGGTAACATCTCACAGCAAGAACTGGCAAATCTGATGCAGTCCATTAGGAGGAGATGCACTGTAGTACTTAATGCAGCTGGTGGCCACACCAAATACTGACTGTTACTTTGGATTTTGACCCCCCCCCTTTGTTCAGGGACACATTATTCAATTTCTGTTAGTCACATGTCTGTGGAACTTTAGTTTATGTCTCAGTTGTTGAATCTTGTTATGTTCATACAAATATTTACACATGTTAAGTTTGCTGAAAATAAACGCAGTTGACAGTGAGAGGACGTTTCTTTTTTTGCTGAGTTTATAATGGTTACGGTCTAACGTCCCCGTAGGGTCAGTATTGGCCTCCTCCTGACCTAGACACTTATAACGTCAGCTCTTTAATATCCCCAGTAAAATCGCCCTGTTTATGAGGAACAAAATGTCTGAAATGGGACTATGAAGCTCACCCTGGACGTGGGTCTCTGGTCTGAATCCTAAATCATAGGAAGCATGTACGGTTTTAATAAGTTCTAACGGGCGAGGCACTCACACCCATTGACATATTGGAGTCAATGATATGGCTAACCCATTTGAGTACTCCAGGACCAAAGTTGGCAGTGTAGTTCTGTCTGCAGGGAGAAAGAGCAGAGTTGGTAGCTGATTGCATAGAGATACTGCATGTTGCTGTGCTCATGGTCATGCTAGAGGAGCTGGGAGTGTCCTTGTGTCAGGCATCAGGGGTAAAGTAGCACTGTGACATAATATCAGGCTGCAGACACCTCACCCCTTCCACAGTCACACACACTACATACAAACCAGAGATAACCTGAGACCAGACGTCATTCACACATACATTGATATCGGTTAGCTTGTAAATAATCCTGTACATTGTCTTTAAAAAAAAGAATCACCTTTATTTAACCAGGTAGGCTAGTTGAGAACAAGTTCTCATTTACAACTGCGACCTGGCCAAGATAAAGCACAGCAGTTCGACACATACAACAACACAGTTACACATGGAATAAAAAAACATACAGTCAATAATACAGTAGAAAAAGGAACCAAAAAAAGTCTATATACAGTGAGTGCAAATGAGGTAAGATATAAGGTATATATGTCAATCTCTATGCACACAGCAGGCTTACACCAAGTACAGTATGGTGAGGCACATCCGGGATCTCCTATCCAACCTGTCTGACCAGTTTGGGAGCCACAAGACAGGCCCAGCGGGACTAGGAGTAGTCTCCTCTCCTCTGCTCCTCAGACCCTAACTATTCCGCACACCTTCTGCTGCTACGCGACTAGCCTACAAACATCAACAAGCATCCTGACCAGGGAAGCTAGCACTGGGAATTTAGTGAAAACAAAGACATGTTTTTCTTTCTCACGAGCGAACAAATTGATGTGATGTCGCCCTATCCAACCGGTCTGCCCTGCAATATCCAGTTTGATGGTAATACTTTACGCAGCAGTATGTGCATAGATCATGGGAACTCGCCGTCATCAAAAAATAAAAACAAACGTGGCATGAATCGAATGTCCCAGTTTACATGAGCACTGATTAAACTTGCTCTTCTCATTTCCTCTCCTGACAGACTAATTAAAAGTCTCTGATGTTTATTACAGTGGAGAGTTTAAGCGTCACTGAGGTCACGGACAGGCAACAGGAAAAACACATTCTGCAGTGACATTTTTAATTTTACTTAACTAGGCAAGTCAGTTAAGAACAAATTCTTATTTACAAGGAACAGCGGGTTAGCTCCCTTGTTCAGGGGCAGAACGACAGATATTTACCTTGTCAGCTCGGGGATTTAATCTAGCAACCTTTCGGTTACTGGCCCAACACTCTAACCACTAGGCTACCTGCCGACATCACTGGCTGCATAGAGCTACAGACAGCTACACAACTCTTCCTCCAATCAACATCACTGAATCCCTGAGATACTGGATGGCTGTAAGATACAGTAGCACAAAGAGAAGAGCACATCCCCACTGTCTGAGCTGGGGTGAAAGACAATGAGGCATGCACATATAATCATCATCATCATCCCACTTGATCAGAGAGAGCATGGGACATGACTCATCCCTGAAAAAGGAGGGGAGATTTCTTTAGAGAGGGGGGGGGCGGTATATAAGAAAAAGGGAGAGAGAAAACCATCCCAGCCTCAGAATCTGCTGACTCACTGCAATCAGCAGGAGCACAGAGAGCTTCTGCAGCTCTGGAGAACAGACCAGACGCTCCACTCCCTCTCTGGGCTGGCTCTGCCTCCCCTTCAGAAGGACAAAGTGACACTTCCCATCACACTACACCCATCTCATCATAACAGAGACTGATGCGAGAGAGGTGCCAGTGAATCAGTGAGGCTAGTGCAGTACGTAAAAAAACAATGCTAAAAATAAATCTCCTGAGCAGACAGACAGAGCGACAGTAGTAGGAGGTGAAGGGACAACACCGAGGGAATGAGAGAAAGAGACGCCAGAGAGAACACAGAGAGAAGAGAGACAGCTCACTGCCCAGCAGTCACTAGAAACGTCAACAATACAGTCTGTCTAGCCCATTGAAAAGAGACATTCATTGACTTCCTATGGCAAGACAATACCCCATTGTCCCCAGTGGTCAGAGACATCGAATAGTCCTATGGTTCTCCTTAAAACCTGCGTTGGCAAAGCTTCAGTAATCGACAAGGTTGCGGATTCAGGAAGGTAAATCATCTCAATTACTGCAGTTTAGGAGTGGTACACAAATAAAACACTGGACTAATATCG
This sequence comes from Brachymystax lenok tsinlingensis, assembly GCA_030435695.1. NCBI lineage: Eukaryota > Metazoa > Chordata > Actinopteri > Salmoniformes > Salmonidae > Brachymystax > Brachymystax lenok. The sequence goes on from CM059813.1 coordinate 46,847,186, forward strand.
CATTAAAAAAATCAGCCATTGACTGGGTTTGCCAACAGTCTGACCACGAGGGAACGCAACCCTCCATGCGTTAAATCAAGTGAGTTACTCTGTTGCGGTGTAATAAGATTTTGAAAAGACTGCAATGATTCCACTACACCTCTTGTAAGGCCTAATTCAATCCCAGAGCGAAAGCTTCCTGAACAAAGAACATGAATAGACATCCAACTCCCCCTGGCCAGTTCCACGCCATGGTATTATGGAAATATTTTCCTTGTCCTTTTTTAAAGGCATCATTGTTTCCTCACTAATGAGATTACAATCCTTTCATCTGCTTTTCAGTTCTCTTATTGCTCCTACTTATACTTTGCTTGCCATTCGTTGCATGTGTGTCTTATCCTTTACACTGTATCGCTCATTTCACACTAGTGTTTTACAGGTATATCTCAAAACATCAACTATCAATCAATGTAATATCCTTTCACATCACTCAAAATATAAAAACATTATATCACCCACTCTCACAAGAATAAAGCACGTGATCACTCCTCTGATACACCACACTTTACAACAACAACATGAACGACACTATCCAGAATAGACCTTACCATCCTATCCTCTGAGAGCAGTGTAAAGCAAAGTCTCCTCTTCTGTCTCTTCTGTTCTCAGTCGTACAGTGTCCCTGACCAAGACGGTGGCTCGTCTCTGTGACTCCCTCCGACTCGTCCCTGCACCGCTGCATGAGACGTGACCAGATTCACCCAACTACAACAACACGGAGCCAGCGAACATTCCACAGGGCCAGCAGCAATGACAGCTCAGTGGCGACACTGACTAAAGCATACACTCTGTCCTCAACACACACTGTAAAGCCCACGTACTAAAGTCTGTGTAGATCTGGGTACATATGTCCTCTGGTTTGGTACTGTAATAAATTAATAATGATACAAGCAAGATAACGCACTTCTATTTCCTAACGATGAAGGCAGCATGTTGTAAGGTGGTATTGAGTAGTAGGATCAGTCTATGAGGTTAACATGGGGTACAGGAGCTGGTCGTCTCCAGGTAAAGTCTGAGCAGAGCGAGGAGCACTGCCTCTGTGCCTCAGACCCAGTGGATGCTTCATGCTTCCTCATTTGAATTGCAAATGAGGGAAAATCAATTCAATATGTTGCTTGTCACATGGGCCGAATGCATCAGGTGTAGACTTATCATGAAATACTTGCTTACGAGCCTTTTCCAACGATGCCAAGTAACACAATAGGAATAAAATACACAAGAATAAAGCAATATACAGGGAGTACCATAACGCTGTGCAGGGGTATGAGGAAGTTGAGGTAGATATGTACATAAAGGCAGGGTAAAGTGACTAGGCATCAGGATAGATAATAAAAAGAGTAAAATAAAGGACAGATTAGCAGCATATGATGTGTGTGTATGTGTGTGTTTTGTATGTGTGTGCGTATGTAGTGTATGTGAATGTGTGAGTGTCAGTGTAGTGTGTGTGAGTGTGAGTGTATATATAGTCTTGTGAATGTGCATAGAGTCAGTGCAAGATATGGTCAATGCAGATAGACTGGCTAACCATTGAATTAACTATTTAGCAGTCTTATGGTTATTTAGCAGTCTTATGGCTTGGGGGTAGAAGCTGTCTGAGCAGATGCTCCGGCACTATTTGCCGAACGGTAGTAGAGTGAACAGTCTATGGCTTGGGTGGCCAGCATGCTGTGATCTGAAATTCCAGATGCCTCAAGTATCTAACTAGCATACACACACACATACACTATGACCAACTCATGCATCTACATGACCCCAGAGTGAGACAGACAGATGTGCCACACGTTTACCAGACAGACATACAAAAGCTTAGAGACAGGCAGAGAGACAGACAGACAGAGAGACAGAGCTGTCAGGGGAGTGATATGATGTGATGTTATGCCAGCAGTTATCTTCCATCCATGACTCTCAGTACACTGACAAAAAGTGTTCATATATGGCCATTCCCCAGCTCTTACGGTTCCTTGGAGAACTCTTGCCTTTACTAAAGTGTGGGGTTCTTGATGTGGCATCTACGGTTCATCAGAATTCTAATAGGTTTTTGAAATGTATGGAAGCCTGCAGAGGAGTCCCTTTCATAGCACACAGCAAATGGGCCAGTGTTAACTAGAGTTGATTTTTCAGTGTAACAGTTCTAGTGTTGATTTAAGAGTGCAATTGACATTGGTCATAGTTAAATGAACACTCAGTGGTGTGTAAGAACTCCAGTGTTGGTGTTAATAACCAGAGTTTAACCAAAACCACGCCCACCAATATCATATTTCCCAGCATGCTCTATTGCAGGTTGATTTTTAGAATTGGTTCGTTTCAATATCTATTTTCTTGCACTAAGACTAAGGAGATGATTGTGGACTACAGGAAAAGGAGCACCGAGCACGCCCCCATTCTCATCGACGGGGCTGTAGTGGAGCAGGTTGAGAGCTTCAAGTTCCTTGGTGTCCACATCAACAACAAACTAGAATGGTCCAAAAACACCAAGACAGTCGTGAAGAGGGCACGACAAAGCCTATTCCCCCTCAGGAAACTAAAAAGATTTGGCATGGGTCCTGAGATCCTCAAAACATTCTACAGCTGCAACATCGAGAGCATCCTGACCGGTTGCATCACTGCCTGGTACGGAAATTGCTCGGCCTCCGACCGCAAGGCACTTCAGAGGCTAGTGCGTACGGCCCAGTACATCACTGGGGCTAAGCTGCCTGCCAAACAGGACCTCTACACCAGGCGGTGTCAGAGGAAGGCCCTAAAGATTGTCAAAGACCCCAGCCACCCCAGTCATAGACTGTTCTCTCTACTACCGCTTGGCAAGCGGTACCGGAGTGCCAAGTCTATGACAAAAAGGTTTCTCAACAGTTTTTACCCCCAAGCCATAAGACTCCTGAACAGGTAATCAAATGGATACCCGGACTATTTGCATTGTGCCACCCCAACCCCTATTTTTACTCTGCTGCTACTCTCTGTTTATCATATATGCATAGTCCCTTTAACTATACATTCATGTACATACTACCTCAATTGGCCCGACCAACCAGTGCTCCCGCACATTGGCTAACCGGGCTGTCTGCATTGTGTCCCACCACCCGCCAACCCCTCTTTTACGCTACTGCTACTCTCTGTTCATCATATATGCATAGACACTTTAACCATAACTACATGTACATACTACCTCAATAAGCCTGACTAACCGGTGTCTGTATATAGCCTCGCTACTGTTATTTTCAAATGTCTTTTTTACTGTTGCTTTATCTCTTTACTTACCTACACACACACACACACACACATACCATTTTTTGCACTATTGGTTAGAGCCTGTAAGTAAGCATTTCACAAGGTCTACACCTGTTGTATTCGGCGCACGTGACAAATAAACTTTGATTTGATTTGATAATCCAATCTGTTACTTGGACTTATTGCACCCATTACTGAAATGGTTGTTCCAATTTAGATGTTTAAGGCAGTCTCATATCTTAATCTTCCCAACCCTGGCAGTCATTCTGAATGCAGTTTGCAGGTGAGTAAAAATCTGAAAAAAAGTTGGATTTCCCCACTCTGGCTGGATTCCAACCCGAATTACACATCACTTTGCAAGCCAGCATAATATGACTAGCAGGCTGTAAAATATGAGTTTCAGACTAACTGTATTAGGATAAAACTAGGCTTGTGTTAAGAAATAGGCCTTATGAAATATGCATTGTCTTAAAGAATGTAATTTTAATGACAACATATTCTCTTAGGATCTCATTTAGTGAAGGCCACGAGACTGAAAATGAATGAATGCAACAACCATGTCCTCTGTCACTAGCAAATACAGTCGTGGGTGGTACTGGTAAGCCTAAAATTCACTCAAAATCCACCCTGGGAAATATGCAAATAAGGCTTAAAACTCTACAGCAGGGCTATTCAATTCCGGTCCTGGCGGGCCGAAACATTTATGGTTTGGGATTTTTGTATGGTTCTTCAAAGAATCATCCCATTTATAGTTTTTCAGAGACCCTAAAATGGTTCCGCTATGGCTTTGCTCTCAATAAGCTTATTTGGTTCCAACTTGCACTTTTATTTTTAAGAGTGTAGGCAGGCATCAAGTGGTGCTCTGGGCGGGGGAGAGCTAAACTGGCACAGGAGTGTTCCAGGCCTAATGTTAACAAAGCTACTGTCTGACAGCTCTACCCAGTAAGGCTGCTGACTCGGACTCTGTAGGCTGGAAGAAAGACAGTGCTGGCTAAGAGAGAGGGATTTAACGAACACAAACAAACTATAAAAAATAAGATGGGATGGAAGAAACTGCTGAAAGAACAAGATGATACAGATGGAGAAATAGAGGTCTACTTAGTGAGGATTTGAGCATAAATGTCTATGGAGGTAGGATCTAAGCGGCTACACATACTACAATGTAAACTGGTGTACTTGTCACGTCTCGACGGCTATCTCCAGAAGTTGCGCTCGACACTCGCCCGACAGTTGCCCCCCTATAAGCAGCAGAGCAGTGTAAACAGAATTGTCTTGTTGAGCTAACACTATTACAGTAAAATTTGTAATAGCATGGCAATGTTTTTGAAACAGATACAAAAAAAAGAAGAAAAATGGCTGTACATTTACACTTTTGAGACGTTATCGGTCTATTGTCAGGTAATTGAATGTGTACGGACGAGAAAATAAACCCTTCAATTGTCTGCACATGCTTGTTGGTTGTTGCATTATTCAAGAGTGTAATATGGTTTGGTTGCATTATTCAATACTGTAATATGTTTTAGAAGAAAAGTAGCTTGAATTGTTAAATAGTTTGTGCTTACTGGCTAGCGGCGACTGATATTTATGGTCAATTTGAGTTGCGGACCAAGAATGACGTGTTGCCAGTCACAACAAAAAGGTAACACATGGATGTAATGTGAAATGAAAAGTAGAAATCGCTCTCGCCACTCCGCTCCTCCTCCTTCGTCTGTCGTAGCGGGAATAGGGCCTAATAGAGAATTTCTATCATAACCTAGTTCCAGTTTTCAGACCAAAACAAAAAGAGGATTATGTCTTGTGGCTAACATCAGTGACTTCACCAACATGTGCTGGATAGCTGATTGAATCAAGAGATTAAATATTTACCACATGTATTCGTTTTACGCAAAGAAGATGGTCATTTGATAAGGCTTTTGGTAAGCATTCTTCACATAGCTAGATCACAGGAAGGCAATTGACAAGTTATTTCATTATATACTTGGCTTAATTAGCCGGGTTCAGTGAATTAAATGGCTACTTTGTTGTAAATGTTGCAGCATCATTAATCCAATCTAATAACAACAGAAAATATCCATCCTGGGCCAAGTAGACAACAGCTATCCAAATCAACATTCCATTCAGTCGAAAATGAAACACAACTTGAAACCTGTCCAAAGTAAACGCCTCCATAAAAATAAGAATTCCAGTAGCAAGCTGTTCACCTTAATTTGATTGCCACAGTCAGGTACTGTATGATGCATGACAAATGTTAACAGTAATGGAGAATAAAGTCCTATGAAGAGTACCGTGGAGCTCCATGAAGAGGTCAATTGTCCACTGAAGACAAAACACCCAAAAAAAGAAAAGCACTAAGCCTCACCAATGACCATGTCCATTGTATCAGTGTGGCACACATAACATACACTGAACGTACAAAACATTAAGAACACCTTCCTATTATTGAGTTGCACCACTCCCCCTTTTGCCCTCAGAACAGCCTAAATTCATCAGGGCATGGATTCTACAAGGTGTTGAAATCGTTCCACAGGAATGCTGGTCTATGTTGACTCCAATGCTTCCCACAGTTGTGTGTCCTTTGGGTGGTGGACCATTCTTGATTCACACAGGAAACCGAGAATGAAAAACCCTGCAATGTTTCAGTTCTTGACACAAACCAGTGCGCCTGGCACCCACTACCATACCCCGTTCAAAGGGCACTTTGAATGGCACACTTACACAATCCATGTCTCAAGGCTTAAAAATCCTTCTTTAACCTGCCTCCTACCCTTCATCAACACTGATTGAAGTGAATTTAACAAGTGACATCAATAAGGGATCGTAGCTTTCACCTGGATTTACCTGGTCAGTCTGTCATGGAAAGAGACGGTGTTCTTAATGTTTTGTACACTCAGTGTAGTTTGTGTTGGTTAAATACACTGAAGAGATGTTTGCCCTTCATGAGAACCTAAATTGTTACATTTTTACTGAAGCATCGTAGCACTAAGATCATCTTAATTCCATTGAAAATAAACGGATGAAAGATGTTCTTAGTGCTACAATTCTTTTTGGGAAACCCTGTCCAGATCTTATGTATTTGCTGTCAAAGAAACCAGAAAGGCCTCAGAAGCATAATGGTCAGAGGTGAGACCACCACCATACATGGACCAGTCTGAGCATGCAGCAGAGCCTGCTCTAGTCTTCTGAATGGTTATTTCATTTAACTTCTGCCAGATGCTTCCACTGTACTCCCTCACAGTGAGGTATCTGTAGGTGTCACGGATCCCCCCCCCCGGTACTGATGCTCATTCTGTTCAGCCATTCCGGAGGTCTACGTTACCGGCTTTCTAGGCTTGAACGGGATTCATTATCATCAACCCAGGACTGTCTTGTCTGATTACACACACCTGGTTCCCATTTCCCCTGATTAGTATGTTATATATGTGCTCTCTGTTCCCTCTGACGGTTATTGTTCCCATGTCCGTTGGTGGTGTGAGTACTTATGCTGCGTGGTGTGAGTACCTGGTGCAGCAGTTATGCTGCGTGCTATATATAGTGTGTATTATGTCGTTCAACAACGTTTACCCTCGCTCTTTTGTTTGGGTACAGCCCAGTGTTTTTGTATACGTGTTTGTTTTGGGTGTATTAAAAACCCATATTGTGTATTCCTGCGCCTGTCTCCAAAATCCTTTATACCAGCATGACAGTAGGAATACCTTCTTTGGTGTGATTATCTGGACAAAGGCCACAACAACCAGTGATTAGGTATTGGTGATGGGCTGTCAGTCACTCAATATTCTGTCCACAGTTTATACAAATGCCTTTCAGAAACGTCAAACACAGTCATTTTAGAAATGCCTGACTGAACATGCACCCCTGACGGTGTTTGGGTGTTTCAGAGAGGGTGTGAAATGGGACTATGTTTGCCGTTTGGATCAGTGTCTCAACATGTTATGCATAAGTGCGTGCGTGCATGCGTGGTGTGTGTGTGTGTGCATAAGCATCAGTCAGGCGGAGTGTGTGTGAGATGGGCGTGTCTGGGGGAAATCAGGCAAGTGGGTTGTGCTAACTTAGAGTTGGGATAGAAGATTCAGTTTGCCTTGACAGCTGGACTGAGACAAATTAAAGCCCTGGATGAAAACAAATCGATATATTGCAGTCACAAGAGATGGTGTGAATTAACATTGGTTACAAGCAGCAAAGTCAAGCCAAGTAAGACTGACAATTGTCAACTAGAGACATACTATGAGATAGCTGCGCAGGGCTGAAATGAACAGAAACAGAAAACTATACAGCATCTCCCATGGAGGTAAACATGAAGGTGAGTGAGAGTGCTGAGAGTCTGCTAGTTTTAAGAGTGAGTAGGATTCAAGTCATCACACTTATGCAGGCCTAACAAACGGATGCACAGTGCAGAGGTGAGGCACATTACTGGATATGGATTGTAATGCCTGATGAAACTGTTATGATAAAGGTGAAAGCACATTATGAGCAATTGCATGCCAGTATATCTGGCAATGTATTCAACATAAATGCTCAAGGATTGACTGTGTAATCAGCTATCTAAATTCACTCTGCTACATGGTGTTAAACAAGATGCCACCCACCTGAGTGGTCATATAACAGAAAATACCAGAATAGAATAGAAAGTGCCCTCTTCTGTCCTCTGCATGGCCTCCATCCCCAGGAGGCTAACACAGCCTCAGGCTTTACAGGCAGTCACCTCAAGGCTACCCTCACTACACTACACCACATGGTCCCTGTGATACTGATAACATATATGGACATGTTTGATGACAACTTTTTATTCTCATTACTGGGAACTCCTATTTCTTAAAACAGTTTTCTCCCTTTACGTTATTCTTCATTATTTGTGTAGGTCTACTGGCTCTTTATGACATCGTGGCTAGATGACTATCATGAAGAGTAGGCTAGGTTTGTTATTAATTCTGTCAGTTAGGAGTTAGGGCGGGGGCTGTCAGACGAATAGCCGTGTCATTGACGCTACAAGTTGTGCCTCTGGAGCCATAGGACGCGCCATGGAAATGAAACATTTATTTCCTATCACCCCATGCCACATATCGGCTTCGGACAACGGTGCGCATACGCATATGGGATGTTATGATGATGAGGCTATGGGCATGTTCCACCAAACATATTCCGAATCATACTCGCTTTATAGTCGAGGAGCATAAAGGCAATCGTATGGAATGGAATTATTGCAGAATAACCAAGCATTGACATGGTCTCCCTTGCAAAATATGAAATGGTGAAAGACATTTCGGTCTTGCGTGTCTTTCACATGGAATACCATTGCACAACATGATTGTGGCCAATCCCACTAAATAGTGCGGTAGGGCTACATCAAGAAGAAAAATCACTAAGTAACGGAATCCAGCATAGCCTACAAATGGCCTTATAGCCTATCAACATTTTATCGGGAGCAACAATAGTGGATTATTTATTTGTATGCATGCATCTGCAACAATTAATTTAGAAGTAAGGAGAGATTGTAGCGTAATAAACTATTCCCTATGATGAGATGGAAGTACCGCATGTAGGCTTTGAAATGTAAATAACAATGCAAAATGTTGCTACCTACCTTTCCGTCAAACTCACATCCAGGTGTGGACCATTGACGTTGCGCACCGAGGGCAAATCAATCCAATACTGCCTCCGCCCCGTCGTTATTCCCTGCTTTAATAAAGGGAACAGCAGTATGAGGGAGTGAACGAGCTTCGAGTGAGTATGAGGAAGAGAAGGAGAGTGAAAGAGGGAGGGGCAGAGGCTGAGAGGTAGAGAAAGACGCGCAAGTCTCCGGATCACATTAACCAGCGGGAGCTTGCTTTTCCCCCACGCAGAGAACGGCCTTCACTTCTTTGGCACTAATGACTTTGATTTATATCATCATTGGCATACCACCCACCCCTATTGAGGTAGTCTAGAATATGCGATGAATCAGTCTCCTTTTGCATATAGAAGACGTTAACAGGCATAGTGAAATTGGTCCATCAAGTCAGGGCCTTTTCTTTATGAATGGTTTATAAATGCGACATAGATTACCACCTATGTGTAAACTATGGTGGGACTATAGTGAGAACAGGCATTTATAGCGTTCCTTCTTGGTTAAACAAGAACCCTATCCTGTTCCAATTGATTAAAAATGTCAAATAAATGGTTTGTTCTGTAGGCTTATTTGTTGAAAGTATGTCAATCTATTCAACCTGGACTCAGGAGTAGACGTTATTGGTGCGCAAATCAGCAGTTTGTTCAACCGCACCCGCCAGCAATTGCTAATAACCCATCCGGTCCGCGCGACTACGTGAACATCTGAAGCCTGCACCCAACCCTAAACCATTAATATAGAAAATGAGCTGTAGGCTACAATCAAAGACAGCAGAACGATTTTTGACAGAGTGTGCAGGTTTTTTGTTGTTGCCTGATTTTAGATCGTTTTCTGCTTATAATTTCCGAGGCTATTTGTTAGTCAACTTGTCTATAATTAATTACATGCAGCTTCTCTTATGTCATTATATGTTGCCCTACAAGACAAAATAAACCAGAATAATGTCATAAATCTAGTTGACATCTGTAACGTTCTCTGTCATCTTCTTTGACGGAATTTAGGGACTGGGGAGAAAATGCGATAACAAAATTATCAACCGGTCAAATGACATCAGTTTGACCGGTTGTAAGAAATTAGAAATCTGTGAAAACGACAAAACAGGTTTCTGATAAGATTTCAACGGAAGGTGTCTAACAGCATTCGCATTCTCTCAAGATGCTGAAAGAAAGAAATAATTTCTCCACTCCTGTCCCAAGTGAACATGTTGCCTACATTTGGTGTATCCTTTTACTGCAATAAATGCTTCATTCCGCTGGAGTTAATATTAAGACTGTGAGAGAGGTTATAGACCTGCAGTCAGTGTTTAGATTTCAGTTTAATCTATCTGAACAGTAGGCTACAGTTCCCTTGATGTGCCATAGGCCTATTTAAAGTCCCCTTCTTGTGATTGTTGAATTTGTATAGACCCTCATAATCATCACACATACAATGCATTTGGAAAGTATTCAGACCCCTTAACTTGTTGCACATTTTGTTACGTTAGACTTATTCTAAAATGGATAAAATTGTACATTTTCCTCATCAGTCTACACACAATGCCCCATAATGACAAAGCAAAAACAGGTTTTTAAACATTTTTGCAAAAAACATTGAAATATTACATTTACATAAGTATTCAGACCCTTTACTTAATACTTTGTTGAAGCATCTTTGGCAGCGATTATAGCCTCAAGTTTTCTTATGTATGACTACAAGCTTGGCAAACCAGTATTTGGGGAGTTTCTCCCATTCTTCTCTGCAGATCCTCTCAAGCTCTGTCAAGTTGGACAGCTATTTTCAGGTCTCTCCAGAGATGTTAGATTGGGTTCAAGTCCGGGATCTGGCTGGTCCACTCAAGGACATTCAGAGACTTGTCTCGAAGCCACTCCTGCATTGTCTTGCCTGTGTGCTTAGGGTCATTGTCCTGTTGGAAGGTGAACCTTTGCCCCAATCTGAGGTCTCTGGAGCAGGTTTTCGTCATGGATTGCTCTTTTCTCTGTTAATCTTTCCCTCGATCCTGACTAGTCTCCCAGTCCCTGCCGCTGAAAAACATCCCAAAAGCATTGTGCTGCCACCACCATGCTTCACCGTAGGGATGGTGCCAGGTTTCCTCCAGACATGACGCTTGGCATTCAGGCCAAAGAGTTCAATCTTGGTTTCATCAAACCAGAGAATTTTGTTTCTCATGAGCTGAGAGTCCTTTAGCTGCCTTTTGGCAAACTGCAAGTGGGCTGTCGTGCCTTTTACTTAGGAGTGGCTTTCGTCTGGCCACTCTACCATAAAGGCCTGATTGGTGGAGTGCTGCAGAGATGGTTGTCCTTCTGGAAGATTCTCCCATCTCCACAGAGAAACTCTGGAGCTCTGTCAGAGTGACCATCAGGTTTTTGGTCACCTCCCTGACCAAGGCCCTTCTCCCCCGATTGCTCAGTTTGGCCGGGCTGCCAGCTCCATGAAGAATCTTGGTGGTTCCAAACTTCTTCCATTTAAGAATGATGGAGGCCACTGTGTTCTTGGGGACCTTCAATGCTGCAGAAATGTTTTGGTACCCTTTCCCAGATCTGTGCCCCCGACACCATCCTGTCTTGGAGCTCTATGGACAATTTCTTCAATCTCGTCTCTTGGTTTTTGCTCTGACATGCACTGTCAACTGTGAGACCTTATATAAGACAGGTGTGTGCCTTTATAAATCATGTCCAATCAATTGAATTTACCACAGGTGGACTCCAATCAAGTTGTAGAAACATCTCAAGGATGATCAATGGAAACAGGATGCACCTGAGCTCAATTTCAAGTCTCATAGCAAAGGGTTTGAATACTTTTTTATTTTATTTAACCTTTATTTAACTAGGCAAGTCGGTTAAGAACAAATTCTTATTTACAATGACGGCCTACCCCGGACGACGCTGGGCCAATTGTGCGCCGCCCTATGGGACTCCCAATCATGTGATACAGCCTGGAATCGAACCAGGGACTGTAGTGATGCCTCTTGCACTGAGATGCAGTGCCTTAGACCACTGCGCCAAACAGGTATTTCAGTGCTTTTTATTTTGTACAAATCTGCAAACATTTGTAAAAACCTATTTTCGCTTTGTCATTATGGGGTATTGTGAAGATTAATGAGGGTAAAAAAATAATTTAATCCATTTTAGAATAAGGCTGTAACAGAACAACATTTGGAAAAAGCCAAGGGGTCTGAATACTTTCCGAATGCACTTTCCAAATGCACAGCTATCATCCTTTTTTACAACTTCACACCAAATCTTTCCCAAACGTTACTTTTCTGTCCCTCTCTTCTCTTCCTTTTCAACTCTCCATTTCACAGCTTTTGTCTTATTGAATTAAACTCCGGCATTGTCCTTTTTGCCTCTGTGGATTGAGGTTAACCTTTTTCTGCCCGTTCCCAAAAGCATTTGTCAATTGGCGTGTAGGCCTTCAAATGTAGGTTTATGCACTATTCCCAGATAGCCTAAAAGAATTAAAGAAAAACTTCAATGTACCCTATAGATATAAATTGCGCAAGAATTATACATTTATGTTTTTTTTAAGGTTATTCAACCCGCCCTCAAGCCACCCACCCGATCTTCATCCACACAATATTTAATGACCCTAAACCTGTCCGCCCCTATTTCCACAGGGATGAGGGTTATGAGTTGGCCTATGCATCACTAGCAGACGTAACGTAGTAAATGTAAATCTGTTCCCCTCCATTTAGTATGATATGTTATGTTTCGTATGGTATGTATTAATTTGTGGATGTCCATCTATTTTGTATGATATGTTCGAATTCCAATTTGTTGTGGCCAACGTTAGCTAGGGTGCTAGATGGCTAAGGTTAACATTAGCTAGGTGGCTAACATTAGCTAGGCTAGGGGTTAGGGTTAAGGTTGCGTTGAGGTTAAGGGAAGGGGAAGGATTAGCGAACATGCTAAGTCGTTGCATAAGAAGTTGCTAATAAGCTAAAATGCTAAAGTTACCTGTGATGAGAGTCAAACACACAATCTTTCTGTTGCTAGACATTTGTGTTAGTAACAAAGTAGCTAAAATGTAGTAAGTAGTTGCTAATCAGCTAAAGTTGTCTGTGATGAGATTCGAACATGCAAACGTTGGATTATTAGACGTTTGCATTATATGCCGACCCAACCACCTTGACCAACCACCCTCCTTTCATTTTTGCCTTAAGTAACCATCTGTCTTATGTAACCATACCAAACGTAACATATCATACTAATTTCAGTCTGATGGATTTATGTTTACTATGTCTGTAAGACCAGGCTGGTCTATTGTTAGACCTATCAAATCCACTGTATTGCAGGAAAATAAACTATTTCATGCCATGCATGATGTTCTCGTGTAGCGAAGCAGTAAAGATTAGAAAAGAGCAGACACTTACAGTAGACCTGTCATAGCCTACTCACTGGTTTAGATAATGTCCTACTTTCCCCTCTTTCTCTGCGCTGTAGATCATGTAAATAATGATTTACTGCCTTCTTAGAAGCACTGATCTATGCTTAGAACTCCCCTTGCCCCACAAACATTAATAAGCATGCGTCACTGAGTGTGTTTACCTTCAAACAGACCAGTACCACTGTGGAAAAGTACAGCGTCTGTCCACTCAGTGTAGCTGCGAGGGAGTACAGACACACTGGCAGCCAGCACGATGATGAAATCACTAGCTGTACACCACTGCACATCAATATGTATCAATATGTTAGGCATGCAGTCAGTGAGTCCTGACACTCCCAATATGTGATTTGGACCATGCATGTTTCATATTAGCACTGTTTCTGTTGGACTATACAGGATTATAAAGTCAGCACACAACTCCCATCCCCCATGCCTACACTTTCGATAACAGATTGCAGTCAGAGTGCAGTATTACTGCAGTACACTCAACACTGGGGCCCTACAAGGGTGCATGCTCAGCCCCCTCCTGTACTCCCTGTTCACCCACAACTGCGGGGCCATGCACGCCTCCAACTCAATCATCAAGTTTGCAGACGACACAACAGTAGTGGGCTTGATTACCACTAACGACAAGACAGCCTACAGGGAGGAGGTGAGGGCTCTTGGAGTGTGGTGTCAGGAAAACAACCTCTCACTCAACGTCAACAAAACAAAGGAGATGATCGTGGACTTCCGGGAAACAGCAGAGGGAGCACCCCCCTATCCACATCGAAGGGACAGCAGTGGAGAAGGTGGAAAGTTTTAAGTTCCTTGGCGTATACGTCACAGACAAACTGAAATGGTCCACCCACACAGACAGTGTGGTGAAGAAGGCGCAACACCCAAAACCCTGACAAACTTTTACAGATGCACAATCAAGAGCATCCTGTCAGGCTGTATCACAGCCTGGTACGGCAACTGCACCGCCCTCAACCGCAAGGCTCTCCAGAGGGTGGTACGGTCTGCACAACGCATCACCGGGGGCAAACTACCTGCCCTCCATGACACCTACAGCACCCGATGTCCCAGGAAGGCCAAAAAGATCATCAAGGACAACAACCACCCGAGCTACTGCCATCAGACTGCTGAACAGCAATCTCGAACTCAGAGAGGCTGCTACCTACATCACTGGCCACTTTAATAAATGGATCACTAGTCACTTTAAAAAATGGCACTTTAAATAATGGCACTTTAATAATGTTTACATATCTTACATTACTCATATCACATGTATATACTGTATTTTATATCATCTGTTGCACCTTGCCTGTGCCGCTCGGCCATCACTCATCCATATACTTATATGTACATATTCTCATTCACCCCTTTAGATTTGTGTGTATTAGGTAGTTGTTGGGGAATTGTTAGATTACTTGTTAGATATTACTGCACTGTCGGAACTAGAAGCACAAGCATTTCGCTACACTCTCATTAACATCTGCTAACCATGTGTATGTAAACAATGCAATTTGATTTGATTTGAACTGCAGTTAGAGCGCAGTATAACTGCAGTATGCAGCAAATACTGTGTCCAAAATAACACTGTTTGTTTTACTGCTGTAATTTTGCAGTGTAACTGTAGTTAGAGTGCAGTATAACTGCAGTTCAACTGCAGTACACTGCAGGTATTCTGCAATTACTGCGTCCAAAATACCACAGTCGACTGCAGTTACAGCACTTTTACTGCAGTTTCAAAACTGCAATCTTTTTTGTAAGGGTAACATCTATAGGGGGCAGTAATGTGACCCTGCATCCAGTGAAGGTGTTTGGGATTGAGGGGTGGCTGGCTACCACAGAAATTACCAGTTTCTAAAATGATAAAACAAAGATGTTCAAGGACACATCGGACCTCCCTCGGTTGAAGGAATTTGGTTTTGCCTCAGAGATTTACGTTATTGACATTTTTCATCATGGCAAATCCCAATCAGCCTGCTATGAAGCACTACAGCATGGTTAGGTTAAGGCTAGGGTTTGGTACTCTGTATCAGAATTGTTTGGTAAAATTATGTAATAGCAGAAATGTAGATGCCACGCATTGGCTGTGAGACATGCATTTGACCCTCTTCTCACGCTTTCACGGCACACTTCTTATTACGCATTGAAAAGTTCAGCCCGTTAACGTTTCAACTGTGCTCCAAATCATTTTGAAATCGTAGCATCTGCGCCTGCAATTTAACATCACGAGCGGAGCCTCTATCATTGTCCTGTCTTGACACTGCACTGTGAACTGTGACACATTGAAGTATATGATTGGTCTAGTTATGTAAAGGATCGAGGGAATGGGATGCAGGTTTTAAAGAAACGCCCCTCACGATTAAAGTGGAGTTGAATGGAGAGAGGGAATATTCTCTGCTGAGTTTATATTTATAAAACTGTAAAGATTAGCACGGTAGCAATGTTTTATGTACAATGTTGTCAAAAAAATTTGGTTGCTGATACTCCCGTCCATAAATCTATTGCAGAATGCAGCCTTTCGACAGCCTGTACTAAAGTCCATTTAATCCACAAATGCATTAGTCCCCTCATTTGGTGATTGGCGTTTAGGCTGTGACAACTAAAAAAAGGCAGAAGACAGACCTACAAAATGTTTTAACAGCGTTTGGTAGGGTGACCTGATTTGTAACTATAAATAATTTGTCAAACAGATTGAACCCAAAAGTGTACGTTTGATTCTAGTGGGGGGACAATAAATGAAACAATACTTTGGTTAGGGTGTTGGGTTGGATTTATGGCATCTTGTCTTCAGGAGATTTTATTATCTGTTTACTTTATTTATCAGTGGATAATTCTCATACATAACAACGGGCTAAAAAAAAGGGTAATTACTGTGCTTGTCAGCAAGAACACTACTGTTATTCCCCACACTTATTTCATTATTCCACTTCTTCCCAATTGTAATCACATATTTGAAAAATGATATGCCTACTTGTGTCTTTGAAAATTAATTACATGAGGCTATGTATTTTTACAGCCATTCATGGACAATTTTGAATAAGTCATTCAAATAAGCATTAGATATAAAATGCTCCAGGAATCAAATATAATTTGACATTTTAGTATTGTGCACATGCTAGGCAACTCATAAATGCATCACATTTTGTCTATGTAGGGTAAGATAATGGCAAGGATCTTCAACTAGTAGGCATAAACCAACTGAATATTGATATTCATTAGATTTTTCTTGAAGGTTTGATGATTTTTGAGAAATTAGAATACCTCACAATCAAATGCAGACCGTATTACCTCCCAAGAGAATTCTCTTTGGTTATAGTCACAGCCGTGTATATTTCCCCTTAAGCCGATACCACGGCGGCCCTCAAAGAACTACACTGGACTTTATGCAAACTGGAAACCACATATCCTGAGGCCACATTTATTGTAGCTGGGGATTTTAACAAAGCAAATTTGAGGCAAATGCTTCTGAAGTTTTACCTACACATTGACTGTAGTACTCGCGCTGGTAAAACATTGGACCACTGCTTCTCAACTTTTCGAAATGCCTACAAGGCCCTCCCCAGCCCTCCCTTCGGCAAATCTGATCACGGCTTAATTTTGCTCTTCCCTTCCTATAGGCAGAAACTCAAACAGGAGGTACCCGTGCTAAGGTCTATTCAACGCTGGTCTGACTAATCGGAAATCCGGGGGGTAGCAGGTAGTTATTCTGAGAATAACATCAACGAACACACGGATACGGTGACTGAGTTCATCAGGAAATGTATAGGAGATGTTGTACCCACTGTGACTATTAAAACCTACCCAAACCAGAAACCATGGATAGATGGCAGCATTCTGAAAACACAAACCAACTCATTTAACCATGGCAAGATGACTGGGAATATGGCCGAATACAAACAATGTAGGTACTCCCGCCGTAAGGCAATCATACAGGCAAAATGTCAGTACAGAGACAAAGTGGAGTCGCAATTCAACTGCTTAGACACGAGACGTATGTGTCAGGGTCTACAGACAATCATGGATTACAAAGGGAAAACCAGCCACGTCGCGGACACCAACGTCTTGCTTCTGGAGAAGCTAAACACATTCTTCGCTCGCTTTGCGGATAACACAGTGCCACCGACGTGGCCTGCTACCAAGGACTGTGGGCTCTCCTTCTCTGTGGCTGACGTGAGTAAGACATTTAAGCGTGTTAACCCTCGCAAGGCTGCCGGCCCAGACTTTCTCAGAGCATGTGCAGAAAAGCTGGCTGGAGTGTTTACCGACATATTCAATCTCTCCCTATCCCAGTCTGCTGTCCCCACTTGCTTCAAGATGTCCACCATTGTTCCTGAACCCAAGAAAGGTACAGGAATACCTATGTAAGAATGCTGTTCATTGACTATAGCTCAGCATTCAACACCATAGTACCCTCCAAGCTCATCATTAAGCTCGGGCCCCTGGGTCTGAACCCTACTCCCTGATGGGCCGCCCCCAGGTGGTGAAGGTAGGTAACAACACCTCCACTTCGAAGATCCTCAAAAAAGGGGCCCCACAAGGGTGCGTGCTCAGCCCCCTCCTGTACTCCGTTCACACATGACTGCATGGCCACACATGCCTCCAACTCAATCATCAAGTTTGCAGACGACACAACAGTAGTAGGCCTGATTACCAACAATGACGAGAAAGCCTACAGGGAGGAGGTGAGGGTCATGGGAGAGTTATGCAAGGAAAATAACCTCTCACTCAATGTAAATAAAACAAAGGAGCTGATCGTGGACTTCAGGAAACAGCAGAGGGAGCGCGCCCCTATCCACATCGGCGGGACCGCAGTGGAGAAAATGGAAAGCTTCAAGATCCTCAGCATACACATCATTGACGATCTGAAACAGTCCCCCCACACAGACAGTGTGGTGAAGGCGCAACAGCGCCTCTTCAACCTCAGGAGGCTGAAGAAATTTGGCTTGGCCCCTAAAACCTTCACAAACTTTTACAGATGCACAATTGAAAGCATCCTGTCGGGCTGTATCACCGCCTGGTATGGCAACTGCACTGCCCGCAACCGCAGGGCAATTTCTGTTAGTCATATGTCTGTAGAACTTGTTCAGTATTTGTCTCAGTTGTTGAATCTTGTTGTGTTCATACAAATATTTCCACATGTTAAGTTTGCTGAAAATAAACGCAGTTGACAGTGAGGATGTTTATTTTTTTGCTGAGTTTACATAGACTTGGAATCGCTGGCCACTTTAATAATGTTACGACTTCCGCCGAAGTTGGTCCCTCTCCTTGTTCGGGCGGCGTTCGGCGGTCGACGTCACCGGTCTTCTAGCCACTACCGATCCATCTTTCATGTTCCTTTGGTTTTGCCTTCATTTTTTACACACCTGGTTTCCGTTCCCATAATTACATGTTCCTTATTTAACCCTCTGTTTCCCCTATGTTTTTGTGAGTGATTGTTCGTTGTATCGTGGTCCGTTGTTTCGTGTGAATATATCACTACGTGTATTGTTATTCCTATTTTGAGTAAAGTTGATGAATACTCACTCGTCTTTGTTGTCCTGCGCCTGACTCCGCTGTACCTGCATCACCGAGACCCATTACAAATAATGGAACACTAGTCACTTTAAATAATGTTTACATACTGCTTTGCTCATCTCATATTGCTCAATCTAATATTTCTATATTTCTTAATTTTACTTTTAGATTTGTGTCTATTGTTGTAAATCAGTTTTAGAAACTACTGCACTGTTAGATACTACTACACTGTTGGAGTTAGGAACACAAGCATTTCGCTAAACCCGGAGTAACAACTGCTAAATATGTGTGTAACCAATCACATTTTATTTACAACCAGCAATTGGGAAAAATAGTGATTCTAATGCAGGTCAACTGAAATCTGTTTTACCTATTTTCTACCAGCATGCAGTGGTGTAAAGTCCTTTAACTTCTTAGGGAGCGGCAGCAGAGGTGACGGTTTTGGAGAGTCAGGCGTGCCCAAAGTAAAATGCCTGCCACTCAGGCCCCGAAAATAGGATATGCACATAATTAGTACTCTGAAACACTCTGAAGTTTCTAAAAGTGTTAAAATAATGTATTTGAGTATAACAGAACTGATATAGCAGGCGAAAACCCGAGAAATTTCTGTCCGGATTTTTTTTGGTGTGACCTTTGCTTTTTGTTATAAAGTAAAGCATTATATTGTTAGATTATAGGAGTAACTCTGGTAGGCGTTCTTCCACACCTCAAGTTCAACTGTCAGAGTCATTTGGAGCATCTGTGCGCACTTCCGTCATACCATAGGCCTGCAGTATAAGCCAGGTAGGTAAGTAGTACAAGGCAGGTAGGTAGCCATAGCGGTTAAGTGCGTTGGGCCAGCAACCGAAAGGTCACTGGTTTGAATCCCAGAGCTGACTAGGTGAAAAATCTGTTGATGTGCCCTTAAGCAAGGCACTTAACCCTGATTGCTCATGTAAGTCACTCTAGATAAGAATGTCTGCTAAATAACATAATTCTATTAATGTAATAGCCAAACCGTAATGAAAGTTTCTAAACTTTATTAGAATAAGTCAAGCCATTGTTTATATAGAAAATATTAGCAGGATATTACATTGCAGAAAAAATAACATTACAGTTGGAACTTAATTTGGCCAAAGAAAATCGCTTAACAGAATGAAACAAAACACTTACGAACTGGTTTAAACATTCACAAAAGAAAATGTCTCAACAGAATGAAACAAGTTTTTCATATTTAAAGAACAAAGAACTGGTTTGGATTAATTACATAGGCCTACACTAATAACATATATATATATACAGTATATACAATAATAATAATGATTAAACAGATGATTATAAATAATCAATGAAACGTTGAAATTGCATCCTTTCTGAATAGCGAGTTGCACAATAGCATGCTTTGGCCGCGCCAACATTCTTCTCACTTTTCCATAGCGAGGACATTCCCCTTGTAGCCGGGCTCCAGACTAGTTTTTCAGTTGGTGACACCAGCCCATGATTTGGTCACATCCATTCATTTTTTTGCGCTATTACGCAATAGAAAAAGAATAATAGTCATTCACAGTGCTTTGTTAAAAAGTTTAATAGATTGCTGAGATGGTACTGAAGAAATACATTATTTCATTATCTTGTGGTTGTCAATCAAATGTATCAATAAAATGTATTTATAAAGCCCTTTTTACATCAGCCGATGTCACAAAGGGATGTACAGAAGCCCAGCCTAAAACCCCAAACATGCAGATGTAGAAGCACAATGGCTAGGAAAAACTCCCTAGAAAGGCCGGAACCTAGAAAGAAACCTAGAGAGGAACCAGGCTCTGAGGGGTGGCCAGTCCTCTTCTGGCTGTGCCGGGTGGAGATTATAACAGAACATGGCCAAGATGTTCAAATGTTCATAGATGACCAGCAGGGTCAGATAATAATAATCACAGTGGTTGTAGAGGGTGCAACAGGTCAGCACCTCAGGAGTAAATGTCAGTTGGCTTTTCATAGCCGATCATTCAGAGTTAGATACAGCAGGTGCGGTAGAGAGAGTCTAGGACAGGGTAGCACGTCCAGTGAAAAGGTCAGGGTTCCATTGCCTCAGGCAGAACAGTTGAAGCTGGAGCAGCAGCAAGGAGTCATCAGGCCAGGTAGTTCTGAGACATGGTCCTAGGGCTCAGGTCCTCCGAGAGAAGAGAGAGAGAAGGAGGAAGAGAGATAAAGAGAGAGAGAATTAGAGGGAGCATACTTAAATTCACACAGGACACCGGATAAGACAGGAGAAATACTCCAGTTATAACAGACTGACCTTAGCCCCCCTAACACATAAACTATTGCAGCATAAATACTGGAGGCTGAGACAGGAGGGGTCGGGAGACACTGTGGCCCTGTCCGCGGACAGGGACAATACCCCCGACAGGGCCAAACAGGCAGGACCCCACCAACTTTGCCAAAGCACAGCCCCCACACCACTAGAGGGATATCTTCAACCACCAACCTACTACCCTGAGACAAGGCCGAGTATAGCCCTCTCGAAGATCTCCCCCATGGCACGAACCCATAGGGGGGCGCCAACCCGGACAGGAAGATCACGTCAGTGGCTCAACCCACTCAAGTGACTCACCCCTCCTAGGGACGGCATGGAAGAGCACCAGTAAGCCAGTGACTCAGCCCCCGTAATAGGGTTAGAGGCAGAGAATCCCAGTGGAGAGAGGGGAACCGGCCAGGCAGAGACAGCAAGGGTGGTTCATTGCTCCAGTGCCTTTCCGTTCACCTTAACACCCCTGGGCCAGACTACACTCAATTATAGGACTGAAGAGATGAGTCTTCAATAAAGACTTAAAGGTCGAGATCGAGTCTGTGTCTCTCACATGGATAGGCAGACCATTCCATAAAAATTGAGCTCTATAGGAGGAAGCCATGCCTCCAGCTGTTTGCTTAGAAATTCTAGGGACAGTAAGGAGGCCTGCGTCTTGAGACCGTAGCGTACGTGTAGGTATGTACGGCAGGACCAAATCGGAAAGATAGGTAGAAGCAAGCCCATGTAATGCTTTGTAGGTTAGCAGTAAAACCTTGGAATCAGCCTTAACAGGAAGCCAGTGTAGAGAGGCTTGTACTGGGGTAATATGATCCAAATTTGGGGTTCTAGTCAAGATTCTAGCAGCCGTGTTTAGCACCAACTGAAGTTTATTTAGTGCTTTTCCGGGTAGCCGGAAAGTAGAGCATTGCAGTAGTCTAATCTAGAAGTGACAAATGCATGGATACATTTTTCAGCATCATTTTTGGACAGAAAGTTTCTGATTTTTGCAATGTTACGAAGATGGAAAAAAGCTGTCCTTGAAATATTCTTGATATGTTCATCAAAAGAGACATCAGGGTCCAGAGTAACGCCGAGGTCTTTCACAGTTTTATTTGAGATGACTGTACAACCATCAAGATTAATTGTCAGATCCAACAGAATATCTCTTTGTTTCTTGGAATCTAGAACTAGCATCTCTGTTTTGTCCGAGTTTAAAAGAAAGAAAATTGCAGCCATCCACTTCCTTATGTCTGAATAGGTTCCTTGAAGGTTTAGAGGTCAAGCTTAAAGCTTGAAGGTTTAGAGGTCAAGACTATTTTCATCAATGTGTCAATAGATATAGTATTAAAAAACTTGAGTGTCTCCCTTGATCCTAGGTCCTGGCAGTGTTGTGCAGATTCAGGACAGCTGAGCTTTGGAGAAATACGCAGATTTATAGAGGAGTCCGTAATTTGCTTTCTAATGATCATGATCTTTTCGTCAAAGAAGTTCATAAATTTATCACTGCATGTGAAAGCCATCCTCTCTTGGGGAATGCTGCTTTTTAGTTAGCTTTGCGACAGTATCAAAAATAAATGTAGGATTGTTCTTATTCTCCTCAATCAAGTTGGAAAAATGGCTCTTCGATACTGAACGGTACTTTCTTTTCAAGCTAGTCGGAAGACTTCCAGTTTAGTGTAGCGTCATTTCCATTCCAATTTCCTGGAAGCTTGCTTCAGGGCTCGGGTATTTTCTATATACCAGGGAGCTAGTTTCTTATGACAAATGTTTTTTGTTTTTAGGGGTGCGACTGCATCTAGGGTATTACATAGGATTAAATATAGCTCCTCAGTTAGGTGGTTAACCGATTTTTGCACTCTGACGTCCTTGGGTAGGTGGAGGGAGTCTGGAAGGGCATCTAGGAATCTTTGGGTTGTCCAAGAATTTACAGTACGGCTTTTGATGATCCTTGGTTGGGGTCTGAGCAGATTATTTGTTGCGATTGCAAACGTAATAAAATGGTGGTCCGATAGTCCAGGATTATGAGGAAAAACATTATACAAAATATTTGAACCTAATCCAGTGATTGTCATGTAGACAGTTGAGTAGACAGTTGCTATTGTTGTTATATTTTGCTGTTGAAATAATACTGTACCATCCAATGAGGCCTATGCACTTGCAATGGCCAATGTGCATTTTGTTCACTCCGAATCTCAAAACCATATCAAATATCTTTGTAAAATAGTTGCTATTAAGCTCATAATTGAGAGTTGAGAAATGAAAAGTATACCTACAGAAAGAGAGAACATCCTCTCTCCATCTGTAACAACAGGATAGCTGTGTTCTCCCAGCAATTGGATTTTAAATCTAAACTTTTCTTTCTCCCAGAGCATTTTTTCTCCCTGGGAAAGGAGAGAGAGAGTGGCTCACTCGACTCAGCAGCAGGCCCCATGCAGCAAAACAGGTACAGGGGCAGGCAGGCAGACACTTTCATTACAGGAATAATGAGGATAATGTACTTTACTGTTTGACCAAATCATGGTTTTAGCTTCCTTTTTAGTGAGGCAAATGAATGTTCTGCCCGCATCGATGCATTTTTTAACTCCCACAGCCAGTTGTCAAAGGGTCGCAAAACGTGACTAAATGGTCACAGACTGGAGCCCTGCCTTGTAGGCCTTTAAAATAGGCACTCTCTAACTTTCATTTTACTTCAATGAAAAAGGGCTCCATCTTCGCAAATCAACAGCAGCTTAGGCCAAGACTGCTCTCTCGCTTTCTCTCTCTCCTCAGCAGCAGGGCAGCTCCAGATAATTTGGCCAACTTAAATTGTACTTATTAGCTTTTCATTTATTTTATCGGCCAAAAGCTGTCAATTTCCAGCTAATGGCTTTCCATAGCCCCCCTACACACACTGCGGCATGTTCTGACCATTGTGCTGACAGCGCGGCGGAGATACAGATTTTGCGCCAACCTGTCACTCAATCATTTGAACATCTTTGCTATTTTTATATAGGGGCACAAAACTGAGGGGGCACAAGTTTCAGTTTTGCCCCCTTGTGGAGCCGGGTAAGCCCACAGCATTATCGAACCTCCCCTATAAGTATTTTCTTTGAAAGCATAATTTGGTCGTTGGTAAACACAGGAAGACCCCTCTGCTGAAGGAAACACAAGAAAGCCTGATTGAACTTCTCAAAAACCCACCTAAACAAGCCTAAATCCTGGGGAAAATATTATGTGGACCAACAAAACATAACAATGAAAATTACAATCAAAGATGGGGGAGGTACAGAGGTGGGACCAAGTCATTGTTTTACAAGTCACAAGTAAGTCTCAAGTCTTAGCACACAAGTCCCAAGTCAAGTCCCAAGTCAAGCCAGGCAAGTCTGAGTCAAGTCTCAAGTCAAAACCGTCAAGTATCAAGTCAAGTCTCAAGTCCTAAACTTTGAGTTTCGAGTCCTAAACAAGTCATAATGTGCTCTTCACCAAATGTAATACCATTTCATATTTTTAACAAGAGTAATAGTTAGTTTACTACGTTTACGCAAATCATGAATGTTTTTAAAAATATCTGTATATTTATTACTTTCTAAATAAACATCATATTTCCATGGAAATACATGGGTAGCCATGAGAAAGACACCCTTGGGGAGGGTATCAAGTCAGATCGAGTCATAAGGCTCAAGTCCAAGTCAAGTCAAGAGTCATTGGTGTTGAAGTCAAAGTAGAGTTGCAAGTCATCATATTTGTGACTCGAGTCTGACTCAAGTCTAAGTCATGTGACTCGAGTCCACACCTAGGGTACTGGGGACCTTTGTATGTGCGCAAGGCATCATGAAATCAGCAGATTATCAGGCATTTTGCAGTCCAATGTTCAACCCAGTGTCTAAAACCTGAGCCTACATTGAAGGTTGTGGGTCTTCCAGCTGGACAACGAACCCAAACACACATAAAAAAGCATCCAGGAATTGTTAAGATATGCTGGACTGTTCTGGAGTGGCCAGTGAAGAGTCCAGATCTGAATCACATCCAAAACCAATTGCGAGATCTGAAAACAGTAAGTGGTTGGGGGCACCCCTTAAATATAGAAGAATTAGAGCAGTTTGCTGCTGAAAAGTGGGCCAAATTGTCAGTAGAAATGTGCAACACGTTCATTGATGGCTACAAGAAGAGCTTGTCTGCAGTTATGTGCAATCAAGTCCTAGCTCCGGGGTGACAATAATTTTGTCCATTACACTTTTTTTTCTAAATTCGTTTACAAATATGTTTTTAAAAATAAAACAGGTTCTGCAATGTTAAAAATCCAAAATGGTGACAATTTTTTCCCACAATTTATTTGAGAATAATGATTTAAGAAAAGCACAAGGGTGCCAATATAATGCTCTTTGTGTGTATGTGCACCCATATGTGCATGCATATACTATATGTACGTTTGGATGTAATTATGTGCCTACTCTGTATTTTTCCACACGGACATATCAAGGGTTGTTTTGGGTACTTTTGGGTTGCTTTGGGCACCTGTTTGGGGTTGTTTGGGGTTGTTCTGTGTACTTTTGGGATGTTTTGGGTACATGGGGGTTGTTTTGGGTACTTTTGGGTTCCTCTGAGTTGTTTGGGATGCATGTTTGTAGTTGTTTGGGGTTGTTGAATGTTGTTTGTGGTTGTTTTCGGTTATTTTGGGTACTTTGGGGTTGTTTTGGGTACCTGTTTGGGTATGGGGTTGTTTTGGGTTGTTTGGGGCAGTGGCGTCATTAGTCCTGGGCTTCCGGTGCTTCAGCCCCGGATGTTTTTGATCGAGCCCGGAACCTTTTGATGGTCTATGAGTTTCCATAACCACACATCACCTGTGCTATGCAGTATTTTAAATATTTTTTTATTGATAAATAAACAATATAATATACAGCGCTTGGCAGTAGCAGGCACTGCAAGAATCCCCTGGAGTGACGCGGGGATGCTGTGATTTGTTTCGATTTCATAATGGAGTGGACCACTCACGTCCCTTGACCCCTTCCTCACCCCTACAGCACCGGTTAGATGTCAATGGCATCACTCAGCAAAACGACTGTCACTCAGTCAGTCTGCAGCATATCACAGAGCAAATATTGATATTCTGAACTTTTTCTGAAAAAGTGGCAAAAAAATCTAGCAAGTTCAGGCAGCAGTGAATGAGGTGGAGAGGGCAGAACAGCCAGAACAGCCAGAAAGCCAAAGTGCAACAGCAGAATAGTTTATATAAATAGTTTATTTCCAGTGAGTGTATTTGATGGGTTTTTCGTTTCTGTAGCTAGCTTGGCTGGCTAGCCATTTCATTTGCTACTGGCTGGCTAGCTAGCTGAGACTGAAGAGAGTTTTTCTGACTGAAGCACATATCTGACTAAATGAAATGAGTCTTATAAGCTATTCCATTCTACAGGTAAACATGCTTGGCTCATGTTATTTCCATATAGGCTATGTAACTATTTGTAAAAAAAAAAAAAAAAAAAAAAAATACACATTATTAAATTGCTGAAATTATTTCATTGAGTTTTTTTTCTTATTACTCTTTTCATACACTTACACGCTACTTACTTGTTCTATTGAGGTTGGATTGTTAGAGACCATCGATAAATTACAATATGTAAAAATTCCAATTGCTCCAAATTTCAATGACTTTAAAATTCATATACAAATATTGAAAGCATTTAATGAGAAATAAAAGGTGTGGAACATTGTGTAATTTATTGACAGGCCCTAACTAGCCCCAGAGATAGGCTATCCAAAGTCAGTCAGGTTGCACACCAGCCGGCTGAAGCTAATTGGTTAAATAATTTGGCTAACTCTTCCCACCTGTGAACACACGAGACGCCCACATCAAACCACACCCCAAAAACAACTGACGTTTAATTTCTGTCATGGCCGCTAGCATTTCTTAAACAAAGCCAAATCAGGAAGTGCAGTTGTCACAGCTGTGACTGAATTGCATTTTCAACCAAACATGCATTTCTATTGGTTAATTGCCTGGTCATGTGACTTGAGCTGCATGCATTTAAACCACCCTGTTTTGTATTTCTTGGTGGCTGCCCACAGGAAGAGAATGCAGTTTAGTTTTTATTTATTTATTTTTAATTTCTTTCTTTCCTTCCTTCCTCCATTTGGCATTACCCCACTAAGTGGTTCTTTCCGAGGTAGCAAAGATATGCTAGACAAGACGCTAGAAACTCTAGTGCAGGGGTCTCCAACCCTGTTCCTGAAGAGCTACGGTCCTGTAGGCTTTTGCTCCAACCCTAATCTAGTGCACCTGTTTCTAATAATTAGTTGGTTGATAACTGAATCAGGTTAGTTACAACTGGGGTTGGATTGAAAACCTACAGGAGGGTAGCTCTCCCGGAACAGGGTTGGAGAGCCCTGCTTTAGTGCAGACAGTATCGTCAGCTTGTCTAACCATCTTAGCTGGCAAGGTTGCTAGACTTTAGAAAATAATTAAATTGCTTTAATCCGTAGGTGATGATACTATATACCAGTGTTGCAGTTGTACTAAACTCCTAATGTATAACACTTCTTAAAGAATCAATGTGCATCATTAATCAAAATGATAATTGAACAGGTGAAGAGGTATGCTTAGATAACCTAGACATTCTTTTTTTTACATAAAATTTGGCATAATAATTATGGCTCTAGATTGCAAGAAAAAGCTGTTTCAGGTGTTTGAAAAATAAGAAATTCTCAGAATTTCACCCCCCTCCATCATCAAATACTTTGTGCCCCCTCTAAAATAATGGGTGCATGACACCCCTGACCAATTCCACTCAGTCATTGGCTACATATCAATACAAGGCTTTGCAAGAACAGTAAACCATTGGCAATCACCTGTCTTAATGGAGCAGGCATCTCCAATAACACTAATAATCCTAACCTCACCTCTGAACAACATTACACCAATCCTCTGAGCAGCACTATAAGTCGAGAATCACAACTCTCCCTCTTCCTGGTGCTGCAAGGTCTCAGCAGGACCAAAGCAGAGCCCAGCCCTCCAGCCCTCCAGACCCCAGGATGGACCAGAGAGGATGGAGCAACAGTCAAACCCACAGTGAGATATGACACCCTGAAGGCTGCCTGCAAGTTGCTCTGAGCAAAGACCTGATTGGCAGGCAGGTGGGTGCACTGCAGGCCATGGAGCTGCTGAAACCACGTAAATTGTGGTTAGACCATTTCATCTGCTGATGTAAGGCCAATCATACCCAGAACCATTTTCCTTCCATTGTGTTAAAGCCTTGGTGTTACATGATAAGGAAAGTTTTACCAAATGATTTACAGTGTTTTGAAGAGACTTAAAGGAGACCTCCAGCATCCTGTCTCTTTACTGTCTGATCCCTGTGCTCTCCTCTCCCACTCATATATGTAGGCCTGGGCAGGGGTATTTCCCTTTCTTAATTTGTTCCATGGCATCTTAATATCCTCCATAACTACAGTCGTGAGTGTTTCCTGTACATTTGACCTAGGAAGGAAACACTAAAGCCCCACCCATGACAACTGACAAAGAGGAAGGGGAAATGTACAGTAGTTTACAAGCTTTGCTCGGTCAACACTACAGTTCCAAGATCCACCCCTAGGCGTATGACTAAGCCAACAGAACAGACAGCTCTCCATCAGTCAGAGCATGTCAGCCCCAAGGTGCCCATCAGGGGAGTAGTAACCTCGTACCCAGGCTAATTGCTACCAGTTCAACAGAGAGAGAGACGAATGGAGGAAGAGACTAGGGGAGCAGGGTCAGAGGGGACACGCCCTGTCAAGCTCCACCAGGCATGTGTGTCCGTCCGGCCCTGGATGCTGTTCCGTTGTCACATGGCAGAACCAGTGGTGGCCTCACGGCCTCCTCACAGCTGCACAGGAAGTGTGCCCCAGCAGGAGGGAGACAGTGACCCACATCTGACCCACAACAACAACAACGCCTAGACTGCTTGGGTTATTAATATGTCCTCTTTCTCCTCCTTCGCCTCCTAAGTCTACTGTCTCTACATGTGGTCTGTAAATGGAATACCTACTGCAGCGTTGTTGGTGTTCGTTCTTAGAATGTAAAAGAATGTCAAAATGATTTGGTCATAGCGATTTGATTAGAATCCTTATAGGCGACCACCATCGTATCTCACTTTTGTTAACATTCAATAAACCTGCATTGTATAGTGTAAGAAATGATTTGTACTAGCGAGTCATACCTTCCTTGCAGAGGTGCGTGTGGCAGATACCTTAGTTGTAACCAATTACAAATAGTGCAGGGGAACACCCTCTCACTATATCATGCACCTCGTTTACACACAAGTCATGTATGGGTTACCTCCTTATTCAGGTATAAGACATCATTTTCATAACAACCTTTTTCCGCTTTGTGAGAAGGGTCCCCTCCTCATTTTGAAACCTAGAGAGAACTACTTCACGGATGCCATTCCCAGAAGAAGGCAATGATATTCCTACAATCAATCAATCAATCACATTTATTCATAAAGCCCTTTTTACATTAGCAGTTGTCACAAAGTGCTTATACAAAAACCAAACCCAAAACACCAGAGAGCAAGCAATGCAGATGTAGAAGCACAGTGGCTTGGAAAAACTCCCTAGAAAGGCTGGAACCTAGGAAGGAACCTAGAGAGGATCCAGGCTCTGAGGAGTGGCCAGTCCTCTTCTGTCTGTGCTTAATGGAGATTATAAGAATACGTGGCCATTAAGAACGGGGACAGCAGGTTCGGGACAATGTCTCAACTAGCCCCTAATAGCTGTGCTATTGAACATGAAACTCATAGGATGTTAAGGGCATTGAGGCTACAGAACTCACAGTCCCCTTTTATTGAAACATAATTTAAAGAGTTTTGATGTTTTCAGATAGAGATAAGGGAAGAAAAAAAAATGTGGATGAAAATTGTTTAAATATCCAAAACACTGAGGCCTATGCATTCCTCTCCAGCCATGGAGGATCAATAGTTTGCACTACTCACTGCAGTAATTGGGAAAGATATCAGCTTAACCATGAATTATTACTGACCATTGGTAGAATTCCATCATTTTAATCATAGCAGCTATTTTCGGAACGGTATCCACAAGGGTGGAGATGATGCTTGGGATAGGTGGCTACTTTTCCATGCCAACTTTTCCACACTGGTATCAAATTGTCTCATGTCTGCCAGGGGTGGGCGAGAGTTCTACAGATTCCAGCATATCATGTACATTCATATCTGTTGTTCCCTGAGAACTGTCTAAAATAATCCAACATTGCTTCATAGGAATGTGTGCAATGAAGTCACTGGCTTTGTTTCAGGACTATGTGATTGTTGTACTTTTATGTACTCACCACAGTGGTCAAACTGATGATGCCCCTCCTCCCAGTTAGTCCAGAGAGGGAGAACTACAGACCAGCTCATCCTATTCAACTCCACACCCTGGGGCCTGGATATCCCAGGAGACAGGGGGATTCTTTCCTGACTATGTGACCAGGGCAGGAAGAACCAGTGACGGCAGTTATTCCCAGTCAAGTCGCATAGTCAGTAAACCTCTTGGGCCTGTTCATATCTGCAAGTGCAGGTATACAGAATGTCTGAATGAGTGTCACCCTTGACTGTAGTGGATGTAGCATGGGCCGTGGATCTGTTCCCGGTGGTGGGTCCCCCAGCCATCTGCATGGAGAAGGGGCACAGACAGACATGCCTTCTCTCAGGCACATTTCTCCTTTTATGCCACACTGTTACGGATACAGGTATCCTGTGTGTGTGTATTTGTTTTCTCTCCTTCTGCCCTAGTCACAGGTGTCACTCATCAGCCGTCATCAATCACCAATCGGTCCCAATGAGAAGACACACCTGCTCCTTTTCCCTTACCCAATCACATCCCCTTTCCCTAAAGAATTGATCTAAGGTGCTGTCTCAGCAACTCAGGTCTGTATGGACTTAGTACTACACTTGTTGGATTAGCAAAATCTCTCTTGCAAAGATCATAATACAAATTAATAATGTTAACATAATTTCAGAGAATATTATATTCTTAAGTATCCATCAGCAGACAATCGCTAGGCACAAAGTATGAAAATACTGGGGGAAAATTACACAATGATCCTAATTCTCCAATGTGTCTTTGAAACCATAGTTTTAGCCCCAGACACTTGGCAACTCCATTCAGGAAGTTCCCTGTGGATCCAGTGGAGTTTGGATGGAGCACTAGTTTAGGCCTACACTTTCCGTCAGTGGGCTATGTCTCCAGCAGTGAGGCTGTAATGACACTGGTGGGATTGTATTGTGTGAACTGGGGGCATACATAGCAGCATATTGTGAGTCTAAGAGTGAGCGGGGAGCCTCTTCTAGCTCTCTGTCACTCTGGAGCTCTGGTCAGTTATCACAATCAGCCCAGTTCTGCCTGTTTGATATTCACTGCACTCCTCCTGTCCTGTCGCTGATGCCCAAACAGTGCCCAGTTTGCGCTCTGAGAGAGATGAGGGAATGTCTATGTGAGGACGTAGCCTGGTTATGCCAGATCGGTTTGTGATCTGGCACGACCAATCTGACCACAGGTATTTGAGGCCATCTGCACCATTACAGGACTGCCAAACCATTGAAAGCATCCTGTTTCCTATGAGAGCACTGCCCTGGGTTTTCCCTTGCTCAATTTGCATTTGTTACTATTTACTTAAATATAAATAAGTCATTGTGAGACACTGCAATGAAAGCATTTTTTTGGATGCTGGCCTTCTAGGCAGAGTTGGAAAAAAAAAGCCATGTCTCAGACTGACCAATAAAAATAAAAGATTAAGATGGGCAAAAGAACACAGCCACTGGACAGAGGAACTCTGCCTAGAAGGCCAGCATCCCGGAGTTGCCTCTTCACTGTTGACCTTGAGACTGGTGTTTTGCGGGTACTATTTAATGAAGCTGCCAGTTGAGGACTTGTGAGGCGTCTGTTTCTCAAACTAGACACTAATGTACTTGTCCTCTTGCTCAGTTGTGCGCTGGGGCCTCCCACTCCTCTTTCTATTCTGGTTAAAGCCAGTTTGCGCTGTTCTGTGAAGGGAGTAGTTGTACGAATAGCCTTAATTTTTCAGAACAAGAATAGACTGACGAGTTTCAGAAAAAAGTTATTTGTTTCTAGCCATTTTCTCAACTAGTCTAAAGGCCAGTTTGATTGCTTCTTTAATCAGGTCAACAGTTTTCAGCTGCGCTAACATAATTGCAAAAGGGTTTTCTAATGAAATGTACCTGGTGGACACATTACCTGGTGTACCTGGTGGACACATTAGTGAGGTAACAAGAAAGTCAATATCAATATTTACAAATAATGTATTCTCCTATCTATTAAGCTATAGCAATCATGTGTTATTAAGAGCACCTACACCTAATGGTTTAATTGCTTTACAAATTGTACTCCGGACACTAGAGATGGACTTGATTTGGAGGTTGGCTCAGAAATTATGGACAGATGTTATAAGACTGCTGTCTACTGGTGATTTTTAGCATTGCAATTAAAAAATGATAATTAGACATTTCATAACCTTTAATCAATGGCAAAAAATATTTCCAAGAATTTTCCTTCCTGGAAATATTCACAATCCACAAGCCAGTTTTGGTTGCTTTGATGGTTACTCATTATCACAATCAAAAGCTTATAACCAAAATATCCATCTCATTTCACACAGCCTTTTTTCAGAACTATGGAAACAGCCCTGCAGAGCATCAGCAACGAGAGGAGTCCAGTCAACAGCGCCCTCTAGAGGCCCTGGTAGAGACATACAGACAGGAGCTCCACTCAGACAAACACAATGGACCATGTTGGTCAGACATTAATGTCAAGGACAGTAATGAGAATAGGAAGATATCTTCTCCATCTTTTGTTTTTGCAGGTTTTCAAAGTCTTGCTGTGACTGAGACTGTTCATTTCAGTTTTGCTGAAGAAATGTTTCTAAGAAAATCATTTGATCTATGAAATCTACATTTTTGTAGTGTTATAATTAAAGTTGTTATCTTGGGAAACGTGTTGATCATGTTGATCATGTGTTTATTCATAATCAACAATACGTTTCACGATCCTCCATGAGGACTTTTAACTTAAAATAGGTATTATATAATCAATCTGTTTGTGATTGTCTATAACCGACAACATTTCTAAGAGAGGCGTTTTTTTTACCACTACATTTGTGTAGTGATATCATATTTGATTGGTCACATACACGTGTTTAGCAGATGTTATTGCGGGTGTAGCGAAATGCTTGTGTTTCTAGCTCCGGCAGTGCAGTAAAATGTTTTTGTTGTGATGTTTAATCCCTTTATTCGTCTTGAAATATTTACCTTCAATTAAGATCATTCATTGAATCCTGAAGTAAATGTGAAAAAAATCATCAGATTAAGTTTAACGCTCTTGATTTTCTTTTCTTCCTTTCTTATATCTTATTTACAGGAAACTCCGACTTCCAAATGTGCATGCGTAGGCCTCGTACATATTGTTTCAACATCGTGCCTTGTGCTAATCATTTTGGTTACTTTTAACTCACAAAAGTATTGTTTTCTGCCACGTCCAACAACAAGTAGCAGCCATGTTCGGTTTTATCTCAATGTTCAACATCAGTTATTATACAATTTGTTCTTTAAATGACACTAGTTCTTTAAGAAAAAAGTGTTTTTGTGCCCACAGCAGTGTAAATGGAGATATACCAACATAGTTTCATTTGAATTACAAAATAAATTGTCCCAAGTGGCATTCACTTTCACTAACATCACATATTATGTTACCATAACATACATGGTAATTGTGATGGTACAGTCTAGTTATATTTCAGGTAGGCCTACACATTATGAGATAGTACTTAAATAACATCATAAATCCCCTGCACATGCTGATGAAGAATATATCATCACACAGTCTTAATAATTACTGCTTAATACATTAATCTTAGACCAAAATGTAACATGTTAAGCATTTGACATGTTGTTAAGCTGAAATGTTATCATAGTAATGATAGGGAAAAGAAAAATAATTAATTTGATATATTTTCAATTTATTCAAATTGACTCAATGAATCACATTATAGAGAACACCTTAAGGCGCAAATAAAGTGAGTAAACATCACAACTACAACTTTGATACATTTCCAAGAGATACTGATCTGGCTTAGCTCACTTGGTAGAGCATGGTGTTTGCAAGTCCAGGATAATGGGTTCAATCTCATGGGGCACAGTATGAAAATATATGTAGTCACTACTGTAAGGGGCTCTGGATAAGAGTGTATGTGAAGTCTAACGGACTCAAAGAATAAACAAGGGTTTTAGAATGAGAAAAAATGGGTTCTCCAATTGTTCAGTTCATGTAAGTAACATTTTCACACATAAAGTCTGATCTTAAAACAGATCAAATACTGCTAATCCCAGAGTGATTTTAAATCATCCTCATGGAGGAGCAATGATGCTGTTGATCAATATCAAATGTATAACTGATACATGCTTCACAGAAGATGCTCGATATGACCATATCACTACACAAATGTAGAGGTAATACGTTTGTATCTTATAGAGTTTGAACTTAAAACAGATCAATCAAAGAAATCTAAAATATATGGATGATATAACACCCATTTGGGTTGAAAGTCCTCCAAGAGGACCATTGCAGCTGATGTTGATCGTGAATAAACACATGATCAACATAATCAACATGTTTTTCATAAAACATAAATTATTATGATTTCAATTTTGAGACTACAAAAATGTTGTTTTCATAGATCAGATCATTTTCTCCGAAAAATGCATCAACTTCAGCACAACTGAAGTAAAATTCTCAATCACAGGAATAGTTTTTAAACATCCTGCAACAGCAAAATGGGTATTCTTATTATCATTACATAAAAAATAGACGACAATTGTCCATTGTGTTGGTCTGAGTGGAACTCAAGTCTGTAGGTCTCAAACAAGGCCTCCGGAGGGCGATGTTGACTGGACTCTTTGCAGATGCTGGGCTGGGTTGGGAAGCTGAGGCAGGTCACTCTCCCTACTGTTCCTATCAGAGGATGGCTGCAGGCACTGGACGTGTCTCAACAGTCTTCTCTGGAACTGTGTCTTCACCTCATTCTTAGACAGGAATTGAACAATCTCTTGGACACACCTGGAGTAATCCTGATTGACAGATGCTGAGCAGGAGGAGGAGCTGATTGGCTGGTTCTACTGTTGTCATCTCAGGAAGCACACTGTCATCTCCAGGATGTTGACATTCTTTAGTTTGGAGGCAAGCTGCGTAACTTCTCTATCGCTGGCTTCCTTAGCTGCAAGAAGAGACGAGGAGAGGCGTTAATAACCTTATTCTGAAGTATGACATTATTGAAACAAATAAGAAATCAATCAATACAATTGAATAAATGTCCTTGAATTTTTATCTTCAATTTACCTTGTTTGTCAGAGTCAGGTTCTCCTTAGAGTAGATCGTAGCTGAAGTGATTGTAGGTACCATGGCTGGATCTCTGTGCTGTAGAGTTCTCTGCAAAGAGAGTATCTGATTTCTGCTGGCTTCATCTCTCCTATATATAGTCCCAAATCTGCATGTGAATGTGGGTTTCTTGGGCTTGATGGTAGTTCTCACAGTCTGTAGCCAATGGGAGAGCTTGGGAGGACAATGAGGAGTGTGGAGCTGCCACATGCTCAGTGTTCTTATTGCTGGGGGACAATGGTCACGTCTCAGGGGAACAGGTGGAGGGGTGGGGGGTGGTGGAGAGAGACTCACAGAGCGCTGTGTGAATCTGGGAAAGTGGTGACCCCCAGATCTGCTGCCTGATGTTGGGATCAATGACACTAACAGAGCACACGCTCATCATTACAACTTACACGTGTGAGACTGACACAGATTCTCTAATTAAACGTACAGTGTTAATAATCCCATCTATAAGGACATTGTTGAATGTAGTATTCTGTATCCACGCTTCATCACTGACTTAGAAATGTTTTATTCTCTCCATGGATATGACATCTGATATTAATGAATGACTCTGCAATATGGTTTTACTTTGCACATACCGGTAATTACATTTAACAATATGATGATACATGACAATGTATCACAATTCTCATTGCTGTTTATTTCAATGCATATTTATATTTTCAGTCAGTCAGAATGTTTTGGAATATATAAGATTTTAGTCAAAATTAACAGGTGAATGGATAGATACCAGGATAATGTATACCTTGTTTTTCAGTATTTTAGGGGTCATCAGTATCAATAGCAAGGGGTCTCTTAACTCAGTATTAGCAGTTATAAGGTCAAGCATTCTGGAGTTCAAAGGTAGCAGATGTGTCCTCTGTCTTGAGGCTACTGGTCAGTGTGAGTAGAGAGCTGATCTGAGTTTCCCACGCTGAGTCCTGTGTGCTGTGATCAATGCATTACAAAAGCTGCTCAGTGGACCATTAGTGACGGCTATTGACTCTGTGTTGTACTATATACAGAGGATGACATCACATACCTTCTGGATTTTGGAGGGAAAGATCAGCACTGGAAAGATTATACTAACAAGATACACCTTTAGAAATACATTTTCATCTTATAATGGCATAGAACACATGATTTTGAGTACTCTGTTGAAAATTATTGTCTGTGATTTGTTTTATTATAAATCAACAAAGGGTTAACTTTTGTAAGCCTAATTGGAATTGAGAGCTGTTCACTGTTTATCACACAAACAACTGAACTATATAAATGTACTGAATACAACTCTGTCCATCATCAAGACAGAGAAAGCCTATCATAACTTTACACAAAAACAACGACAGTAAAATAATAATGTATGACTAGAAATGTCTCTTAAAATGTGTCTTACCCTGTAGATTTTGAATGAAGCACCTAGAGGTACAAATGAACGTATTGATTCGATTTAATGTTGCATTCTAATGCAGTCAATATCGTTCTGTATTGTCTTGGGTCACAATTTCTTTGGTTTTAGCATCAGCCACTTAATCTATGTGGAGTTTCATAAATCAGTAATTTAACCATTTAATGTTGTTGGAGGATTGTCTTTGTCAAGAAACGAATGAAGCAACAGACAAGAATATTTCATTTGATGATTTGTATATTTATTAAGAATGACTCAATGAGTCACACCATCAAAACCTTAATGTAAGGTAAATATTTCAAAATAAATAAAGTGATTAAACATCACAACAAGAACTTGAACAAATATCCAAGAAATGACACTCTATCAGAGTATAGGATACAAAGTTACTGTCTTCCTAAAAGACAACAGAATTGTTTAAAATAAACAAGGGTTTTTCAATTTGACATTTCTTTCTCCCATTTGCAATAAACACATTATTCAAATAATGTGAGCGACAATTTCACAAATAAAGTCTAATCTTAAAACAGGTCAAATACTGCTAATCACAGAGTGATGATAACAGGTTTAACACCCAGTTTGGGTAAATAATGCTCCTGGAGGAACATTGATGCTGGAGCTCAAGTTGATCAATATCAAATATATAACTGATACATGCTTCACAGAAGATGCTCAATACAATGTCAATACGACCATATCACTACACAAATGTAGAGGTAAAAAAAATGACTGATATTGTGACCTTAAAAACAGATCAATCAAATACAATCACAAACAGATTGACGATATAGCATTCATTTTGGGTTAAAAGTTCTCATAGAGAACCATCAAAGTTATCGTTGATCATGAAGATAAACACATGATCAATATAATCAACATGTTTCACAAAACATAAAGGTCATAATGATCTCAATTAACACTACAAAAATGTACTTTTCAAAGATCAGATTGTTTTCTTTGAAAAAGTTTTTAACTTCAGTACAACTGAAATGAAAAGTCTCAACCACAGCAAGACTTTAAGAAACTCCTGCATAAGCAGAAGATGAAGATATTTTCTTATACTCATTACTGTCCATGAAACTAATCTTAGACCAACATGGTCCATCCATTATGTTTGTCTGAGTGGAGTTCCAGTCTGGAGGTCTCTACCAAGGCCTCCAGAGGGAGATGTTGACTGGACTCTTCTCTTTGCTGATGCTGTGGTGGGCTGGGGAGCTCAACTGAGGCAGGTCAATCTCCCTCCTGTTCTTATCTGAGGATTGCTGCAGGCTCTGGAAGTGGCTTAGCAGGATTCTCTGGGACGGTGTCTTCACCTCATCTTTAGACAGGAAGTGAACAATATCTTGGACAAACTTGGAGTAACCCTGATTGACAGGTGTTACGCTAGAGGAGGAGCTCACTGGCTGGTTCTGTTGCTGTCATCTCAGGAAGCACACTGTCATCTCCAGGATGTCGGCTTTGTCCAGCTTGGAGTCTGGCTGCTGGTTGAGGATCTCTGGAACCAGGAGAGACTTGAGCTGCTCAATGCTGTTGTTGATACGATCTCTGCGTAACTTCTCAACCACTGGCTTTCTGAGCTGAAAGAAGAGATGATGAAAGGCATTAATAACCTAAATTCTGGTGTATGACATTATTGAAACATATAAGCAATCAAACAATACAATTGAATGAACGTCATTTAATTAGAATCTTCAATTTACCTTGTTTGTCAGAGTCAGGTGCTCTTTAGAGTCGATCATAGATGAAGTGATTGTAGGTGCCATGGCTGGATCTCTGTGCTGTAGAGGTCTGTGTAGAGAAAATCTGATCTCTACTGGCTTCATCTCTCCTATATATAGTCCCAAATCTGCATATGAATGTGTGGGTCTTGGGCTTGTTGGAGTTTCTCACAGTCTGTAGCCAATGGGTGAGCTTTGGAGGACAATGAAGAGTGTGGAGCTGCCACATGCTCAGTGTTCTTATTGCTGGGGGACAATGGCCACGTCTCAGGGGAACAGGTGGAGGGGTGGGGGGTGGTGGAGAGAGACTCACAGAGCGCTGTGTGAATCTGGGAAAGTGGTGACCCCAGATCTGCTGCCTGATGTTGGGATCAATGACACTAACAGAGCACACGCTCATCATTACAACTTACACGTGTGAGACTGACACAGATTCTCTAATTAAACGTACAGTGTTAATAATCCCACCTATAAGGACATTGTTGAATATAGTATTCTGTATCCACGCTTCATCACTGACTTAGAAATGTTTTATTCTCTCCATGGATATGACCTCTGATATTAATGAATGACTGCAATATGGTTTTACTTTGCACATACCGGTAGTTACATTTAACAATATGATGATACATGACAATGTATCACAATTATCATTGCTGTTTATTTCAATGCATATTTATATTTTCAGTCAGTCAGAATGTTTTGGAATATATACGATTTTAGTCAACATTTACAGGTGAGTGGATAGATACCAGGATAATGTATACCTTGTTTTTCAGTATTTTAGGGGTCATCAGTATCAATAGCAAGGGTCTCTTAACTCAGTATTAGCAGTTATAAGGTCAAGCATTCTGGAGTTCAAAGGTAGCAGATGTGTCCTCTGTCTTGAGGCTACTGGTCAGTGTGAGTAGAGAGCTGATCTGAGTTTCCCACACTGAGTCCTGTGTGCTGTGATCAATGCATTACAAAAGCTGCTCAGTGGACCATTAGTGACGGCTATTGACTCTGTGTTGTACTATATACAGAGGATGACATCACATACCTTCTGGATTTTGGAGGGAAAGATCAGCACTGGAAAGATTATACTAACAAGATACACCTTTAAAAATACATTTTCATCTTATAATGGCATAGAACACATGCTTTTGAGTACTCTGTTGAAAATTATTGTCTGTGATTTGTTTCATTATAAATCGACAAAGGGTTAACTTTTGTAAGCCTAATTGGAATTGAGAGCTGTTCACTGTTTATCACACAAACAACTGAACTATATAAATGTACTGAATACAACTCTGTCCATCATCAAGACAGAGAAAGCCTATCATAACTTTACACAAAAACAACGACAGTAAAATAATAATGTATGACTAGAAATGTCTCTTAAAATGTGTCTTACCCTGTAGATTTTGAATGAAGCACCTAGAGGTACAAATGAACGTATTGATTCGATTTAATGTTGCATTCTACTGCAGTCAATATCGTTCTGTATTGTCTTGGGTCACAATTTCTTCAGTTTTAGCATCAGCCACTTAATCTATGTGGAGTTTCATAAATCAGTAATTTAACCATTTAATGTTGTTGGAGGATTGTCTTTGTCAAGAAACGAATGAAGCAACAGACAAGAATATTTCATTTGATGATTTGTATATTTATTAAGAATGACTCAATGAGTCACACCATCAAAACCTTAATGTAAGGTAAATATTTCGAAATAAATAAAGTGATTAAACATCACAACAAGAACTTGAACAAATATCCAAGAAATGACACTCTATCAGAGTATAGGATACAAAGTTACTGTCTTCCTAAAAGACAACAGAATTGTTTAAAATAAACAAGGGTTTTTCAATTTGACATTTCTTTCTCCCATTTGCAATAAACACATTATTCAAATAATGTGAGCGACAATTTCACAAATAAAGTCTAATCTTAAAACAGGTCAAATACTGCTAATCACAGAGTGATGATAACAGGTTTAACACCCAGTTTGGGTAAATAATGCTCCTGGAGGAACATTGATGCTGGAGCTCAAGTTGATCAATATCAAATATATAACTGATACATGCTTCACAGAAGATGCTCAATACAATGTCAATACGACCATATCACTACACAAATGCAGAGGTAAAAAAAATGACTGATATTGTGACCTTAAAAACAGATCAATCAAATACAATCACAAACAGATTGACGATATAGCATCCATTTTGGGTTAAAAGTTCTCATAGAGAACCATCAAAGTTATCGTTGATCATGAAGATAAACACATGATCAATATAATCAACATGTTTCACAAAACATAAAGGTCATAATGATCTCAAGTAACACTACAAAAATGTACTTTTCAAAGATCAGATTGTTTTCTTTGAAAAAGTTTTTAACTTCAGTACAACTGAAATGAAAAGTCTCAACCACAGCAAGACTTTAAGAAGCTCCTTCATAAGCAGAAGATGAAGAAGATATTTTCTTATACTCATTACTGTCCATGAAACTAATCTTAGACCAACATGGTCCATCCATTGTGTTTGTCTGAGTGGAGTTCCAGTCTGGAGGTCTCTACCAGGGCCTCCAGAGGGAGATGTTGACTGGACTCTTCTCTTTGCTGATGCTGTGGTGGGTTGGGGAGCTCAACTGAGGCAGGTCAATCTCCCTCCTGTTCTTATCTGAGGATGGCTGCAGGCTCTGGAAGTGGCTCAGCAGGATTCTCTGGGACGGTGTCTTCACCTCATCTTTAGACAGGAAGTGAACAATCTCTTGGACAAACTTGGAGTAACCCTGATTGACAGGTGCTGAGCAGGAGGAGGAGCTCACTGGCTGGTTCTGTTGCTGTCATCTCAGGAAGCAAACTGTCATCTCCAGGATGTCGGCTTTGTCCAGCTTGGAGTCTGGCTGCTGGTTGAGGATCTCTGGAACCAGGAGAGACTTGAGCTGCTCAATGCTGTTGTTGATATGATCTCTGCGTAACTTCTCAACCACTGGCTTTCTGAGCTGCAAGAAGAGATGATGAAAGGCATTAATAACCTAAATTCTGGTGTATGACATTATTGAAACATATAAGCAATCAATCAATACAATTGAATGAACGTCATTTAATTAGAATCTTCAATTTACCTTGTTTGTCAGAGTCAGGTGCTCCTTAGAGTCGATCATAGATGAAGTTATTGTAGGTGCCATGGCTGGATCTCTGTGCTGTAGAGGTCTGTGTAGAGAAAATCTGATCTCTACTGGCTTCATCTCTCCTATATATAGTCCCAAATCTGCATATGAATGTGTGGGTCTTGGGCTTGTTGGAGTTTCTCACAGTCTGTAGCCAATGGGTGAGCTTTGGAGGACAATGAAGAGTGTGGAGCTGCCACATGCTCAGTGTTCTTATTGCTGGGGGACAATGGTCACGTCTCAGGGGAACAGGTGGAGGGGTGGGGGGTGGTGGAGAGAGACTCACAGAGCGCTGTGTGAATCTGGGAAAGTGGTGACCCCCAGATCTGCTGCCTGATGTTGGGATCAATGACACTAACAGAGCACACGCTCATCATTACAACTTACACGTGTGAGACTGACACAGATTCTCTAATTAAACGTACAGTGTTAATAATCCCACCTATAAGGACATTGTTGAATATAGTATTCTGTATCCACGCTTCATCACTGACTTAGAAATGTTTTATTCTCTCCATGGATATGACCTCTGATATTAATGAATGACTGCAATATGGTTTTACTTTGCACATACCGGTAGTTACATTTAACAATATGATGATACATGACAATGTATCACAATTATCATTGCTGTTTATTTCAATGCATATTTATATTTTCAGTCAGTCAGAATGTTTTGGAATATATACGATTTTAGTCAACATTTACAGGTGAGTGGATAGATACCAGGATAATGTATACCTTGTTTTTCAGTATTTTAGGGGTCATCAGTATCAATAGCAAGGGGTCTCTTAACTCAGTATTAGCAGTTATAAGGTCAAGCATTCTGGAGTTCAAAGGTAGCAGATGTGTCCTCTGTCTTGAGGCTACTGGTCAGTGTGAGTAGAGAGCTGATCTGAGTTTCCCACACTGAGTCCTGTGTGCTGTGATCAATGCATTACAAAAGCTGCTCAGTGGACCATTAGTGACGGCTATTGACTCTGTGTTGTACTATATACAGAGGATGACATCACATACCTTCTGGATTTTGGAGGGAAAGATCAGCACTGGAAAGATTATACTAACAAGATACACCTTTAAAAATACATTTTCATCTTATAATGGCATAGAACACATGCTTTTGAGTACTCTGTTGAAAATTATTGTCTGTGATTTGTTTCATTATAAATCGACAAAGGGTTAACTTTTGTAAGCCTAATTGGAATTGAGAGCTGTTCACTGTTTATCACACAAACAACTGAACTATATAAATGTACTGAATACAACTCTGTCCATCATCAAGACAGAGAAAGCCTATCATAACTTTACACAAAAACAACGACAGTAAAATAATAATGTATGACTAGAAATGTCTCCTAAAATGTGTCTTACCCTGTAGATTTTGAATGAAGCACCTAGAGGTACAAATGAACGTATTGATTCGATTTAATGTTGCATTCTAATGCAGTCAATATCGTTCTGTATTGTCTTGGGTCACAATTTCTTTGGTTTTAGCATCAGCCACTTAATCTATGTGGAGTTTCATAAATCAGTAATTTAACCATTTAATGTTGTTGGAGGATTGTCTTTGTCAAGAAACGAATGAAGCAACAGACAAGAATATTTCATTTGATGATTTGTATATTTATTAAGAATGACTCAATGAGTCACACCATCAAAACCTTAATGTAAGGTAAATATTTCGAAATAAATAAAGTGATTAAAAATCACAACAAGAACTTGAACAAATATCCAAGAAATGACACTCTATCAGAGTATAGGATACAAAGTTACTGTCTTCCTAAAAGACAACAGAATTGTTTAAAATAAACAAGGGTTTTTCAATTTGACATTTCTTTCTCCCATTTGCAATAAACACATTATTCAAATAATGTGAGCGACAATTTCACAAATAAAGTCTAATCTTAAAACAGGTCAAATACTGCTAATCACAGAGTGATGGTAACAGGTTTAACACCCAGTTTGGGTAAATAATGCTCCTGGAGGAACATTGATGCTGGAGCTCAAGTTGATCAATATCAAATATATAACTGATACATGCTTCACAGAAGATGCTCAATACAATGTCAATACGACCATATCACTACACAAATGCAGAGGTAAAAAAAATGACTGATATTGTGACCTTAAAAACAGATCAATCAAATACAATCACAAACAGATTGACGATATAGCATCCATTTTGGGTTAAAAGTTCTCATAGAGAACCATCAAAGTTATCGTTGATCATGAAGATAAACACATGATCAATATAATCAACATGTTTCACAAAACATAAAGGTCATAATGATCTCAATTAACACTACAAAAATGTACTTTTCAAAGATCAGATTGTTTTCTTTGAAAAAGTTTTTAACTTCAGTACAACTGAAATGAAAAGTCTCATTCACAGCAAGACTTTAAGAAACTCCTTCATAAGCAGAAGATGAAGAAGATATTTTCTTATACTCATTACTGTCCATGAAACTAATCTTAGACCAACATGGTCCATCCATTGTGTTTGTCTGAGTGGAGTTCCAGTCTAGAGGTCTCTACCAGGGCCTCCAGAGGGAGATGTTGACTGGACTCTTCTCTTTGCTGATGCTGTGGTGGGCTGGGGAGCTCAACTGAGGCAGGTCACTCTCCCTCCTGTTCTTATCTGAGGATGGCTGCAGGCTCTGGAAGTGGCTCAGCAGTCTTCTCTGGGACTGTGTCTTCACCTCATCCTTTGACAGGAAGTGAACAATCTCTTGGACACACCTGGAGTAACCCTGATTGACAGGTGCTGAGCAGGAGGAGGAGCTCACTGGCTGGTTCTGTTGCTGTTGTCTCAGGAAGCAAACTGTCATCTCCAGGATGTCGGCTTTGTCCAGCCTGGAGTC
Source organism: Brachymystax lenok tsinlingensis (assembly GCA_030435695.1). Classification (NCBI taxonomy): domain Eukaryota; kingdom Metazoa; phylum Chordata; class Actinopteri; order Salmoniformes; family Salmonidae; genus Brachymystax; species Brachymystax lenok. The sequence continues at coordinate 46,891,725 of CM059813.1, forward strand.
TGGCTGCTGGTTGAGGATCTCTGGAACCAGGAGAGACTTGAGCTGCTCAATGCTGTTGTTGATACGATCTCTGCGTAACTTCTCAACCACTGGCTTTCTGAGCTGCAAGAAGAGATGATGAAAGGCATTAATAACCTAAATTCTGGTGTATGACATTATTGAAACAAATAAGCAATCAATCAATACAACTGAATGAACGTCATTTAATTAGAATCTTTAATTTACCTTGTTTGTCAGAGTCAGGTGCTCCTTAGAGTCGATCATAGATGAAGTGATTGTAGGTGCCATGGCTGGATCTCTGTGCTGTAGAGGTCTGTGTAGAGAAAATCTGATCTCTACTGGCTTCATCTCTCCTATATATAGTCCCAAATCTGCATATGAATGTGTGGGTCTTGGGCTTGTTGGAGTTTCTCACAGTCTATAGCCAATGGGTGAGCTTGGGAAGACAATGAAGAGTGTGGAGCTGCCACATGCTCAGTGTTCTTATTGCTGGGGGACAATGGTCACGTCTCAGGGGAACAGGTGGAGGGGTGGGGGGTGGTGGAGAGAGACTCACAGAGCGCTGTGTGAATCTGGGAAAGTGGTGACCCCCAGATCTGCTGCCTGATGTTGGGATCAATGACACTAACAGAGCACACGCTCATCATTACAACTTACACGTGTGAGACTGACACAGATTCTCTAATTAAATGTACAGTGTTAATAATCCCACCTATCAGGACATTGTTGAATGTAGTATTCTGTATCCACGCTTCATCACTGACTTAGAAATGTTTTATTCTCTCCATGGATATGACCTCTGATATTAATGAATGACTCTGCAATATGGTTTTACTTTGCACATACCGGTAGTTACATTTAACAATATGATGATGTGTGACAATGTATCACAATTTTCATTCCTGGTTAATTTCATGCATGTTTGTATTTTCAGTCAGTCAGAATGTTTAGGAATATATACGATTTTAGTCAACATTAAAAGGTGAGTGGATAGATACCAAGATAATGTATACCTTGTTTTTCAGTATTTTAGGGGTCATCAGTATCAATAGCAAGGCATCTCTTAAATCAGTATTAGCAGTTATAAGGTCAAGCATTCTGGAGTTCAAAGGTAGCAGATGTGTCCTCTGTCTTGAGGCTACTGGTCAGTGTGAGTAGAGAGCTGATCTGAGTTTCCCACACTGAGTCCTGTGTGCTGTGATCAATGCATTACAAAAGCTGCTCAGTGGACCATTAGGGACGGCTATTGACTCTGTGTTGTACTATATACAGAGGATGACATCACATACCTTCTGGATTTTGGAGGGAAAGATCAGCACTGGAAAGATTATACTAACAAGACACAGCTTTATGAATAAATATTCATCCTATAATGGCTTAGAACACATGCTTTTGAGTACTCTTTTCAAAATTACTCTCTGTGATTTGTTTCATTATAAATCGACAAAGGGCTAACATTTGTAGGCCTAATTGGAATTGAGAGCTCTTCATTGTTTATCATAGAAATAGCTGAACTACATACATTTACTGAATAAAACTCTGTCCATCATCATGATAAAAAAAGCCTATTCATAACTTGGGTAAATCAATCAGAATTTGCTTCATTTCATAATTATTGTATTTCCCTCCTAAGAAAGAGTAAGAAATAACCCAACATACCCCCTCCCACCCATTCTATCCACTCAACAATACAAGTGTGCCTATTCACCATAGAGACTCACAGGTGCTGGTGGGACTGATGAGGACACTAAACTGTGACTCTGCTCTCCAGAGCTTTCCCACACTTTGCCCATTGAGAGAGCTTCCACTCAACAATACAACTGTGCCTTGTTAAATGCTAATTCATCTCTACACAAGCAGTTCCTATCAGGCCCTTGGTGGTGAAGCTCATTACAGAGATATTTCTTAAGCAACAGATAAAGACTCACTGTTACAGGGATTCAATTAAATCTGTAAGTGTATGTTTACACAAAGAAATATAATGTTTCCAGCCATGCCCCACATATAAACAGAATAAAAACAGCATTAATTGCAATCATCTTGAAGAAGGGGCAAGTACTGTCTAAAAGTGCTTTAAAAATGCGAAAAAAAATATAGAGAACTTTTATTAGAAACATATGTTTTAGCAGATTTCTAAATTCAAGACACAAATACTGAACATTAAATGTTGTGAGATTATCAGAAATATACCCATTGATTTCCCCATAGAGACCCAGACTCCCACTCGAACCTCTGACAGTCCAGGGTAGAGGTTCCAGTCTATTGTCCCAAAGGGGCCCTGTGAGTGAGTTCTCCTCGGTTTCCCACATTCTCTCCATTCACTGCTTTCAATGGAGGAACAATAGAAGTGTGTCTTATTACACATCACATTAGCTATTGAGTTTGAGGGGCACAGCTGCTCTAAACGTTTAAAGCGTTAAGATGACTGTACTAGTTTCTGCCCAACACCTGGAATCACTGATATATTATGACTAAACTAAAATAGTTTAATACATTCTGAAACACTGAAAATACATTTATTTAAAACAGATGCATCAATTAATAAAATATATCAGTCATGTCTCCTAAGGAACTCAGATTGATGATCACTTACATCTCTATAGTTCATTACACCTTTACTACAACAAGATATGATATGACTGTTATGTTTTACATGAAAGCAATTACTGTAAAATAATAATGTATGACTAGAAATGTCTCTTAACGTTGATATTACTCTGTAGATTTTCAATGAAGCACCCAGAGGTAAAAAATGATATATTGATTCAATTGAGCGTTGCATTCCAATGCAGTCAATATCATTCTGCATAGTCTTGGGTGATTATTTTAATTGTTTTTGCATCAGCCACTTACTCTATGTGGAGTTTCATAAATCATTAATTTAATAATGTAATGTTGTTGGAGGATTGTCTTTGTCAAGAAAAGAATGAAGCAACAGACAAGAATATTTCATTTGATGATTTGTGTATTTATTCAGACTGACTCAATGAGTCACACCATCAAAACCTTAATGTAAGGTAAATATTTCAAGAGAAATAAAGTGATTAAACATCACAACAAGAACTTGAACAAATCTCCAAGATATGATACTCTATCAGAGTATAGGATACAAAGTTACTGTCTTCCTAAAATACAAAGTAACATCATCGACAAGTTCAGAAATGAAGTTTGATCTTAAAACAGGTCAAATACTGCTAATCACAGAGTGATGATAACAGGTTTAACACCCAGTTTGGGTAAATAATGCTCCTGGATGAACATTGATGCTGGAGCTCAAGTTGATCAATATCAAATATATAACTGATACATGCTTCACAGAAGATGCTCAATACAATGTCAATACGACCATATCACTACACAAATGTAGAGGTAAAAAAAACTCTAATATTTAGACCTTAAAAACAGATTATTCAAATACAATCACAAACAGATTGATGATATAGCATTCATTTTGGGTTAAAAGTTCTCATAGAGAACCAAGTCATTGTTGATCATGAATATAAACACAAGCTTAATATATTCAACACGTTTCACAAAACATAAAGGTAATGATGATTTCAATTAACACTACAAAAAATGTAGTTTTCATCTATCAAAATGTTTTCTTGGAAAAACTTTTTCACTTCAGTACACCTGAAATGAAATGTCTAAAGACTTTAAAGAACTCCTGCATAATCAGAAGATGAAGAAGATATTTTCTTATACTCATTACTGTCCATGAAATGAGTCTTAGACCAACATGGTCCATCCATTGTGTTTGTCTGAGTGGAGTTCCAGTCTGGAGGTCTCTACCAAGGCCTCCAGAGGGCGCTGTTGACTGGACTCTTCTCTTTGCTGATGCTGTGCTGAGTTGGGGAGCTCAGCTGAGGCGGGTCAGTCTCCCTCCTGTTCTTATCTGAGGATTGCTGCAGGCTCTGGAAGTGGCTTAGCAGTCTTCTCTGGGACTGTGTCTTCACCTCATCTTTAGACAGGAAGTGAACAATCTCTTGGACACACCTGGAGTAACCCTGATTGACAGGTGCTGAGCAGGAGGAGGAGCTCACTGGCTGGTTCTGTTGCTGTTGTCTCAGAATGCAGACTGTCATCTCCAGGATGTCGGCTTTGTCCAGCTTGGAGTCGGGCTGCTGGTTGAGGATCTCTGGAACCAGGAGAGACTTGAGCTGCTCAATGCTGTTGTTGATACGATCTCTGCGTAACTTCTCCACCACTGGCTTTCTTAGCTGCAAGAAGAGACGAGTCATTAAAACCTTTTTCTGGAATATGGCATTACTGAAGCAAATAAACAATCAATCAATCAAATTGTATTAATGTCACTGAATTTGAATCTTACATTTACCTTGTTCTCCTTAGAGTAGATCATAGCTGAAGTGATTGTAGGTACCATGTTTGGATCTCTGTGCTGTAGAGGTCTCTGTAAAGAGAGTATCTGATTTCTGCTGGCTTCATCTCTCCTATTTATAGTCCCCAATCTGCATATGAATGTGTGGGTCTTGGGCTTGTTGGAGTTTCTCACAGTCTGTAGCCAATGGGTGAGCTTGGGAGGACAATGAGGAGTGTGGAGCTGCCACATGCTTAGTGTTCTTATTGCTGGGGGACAATGGTCACGTCTCAGGGGAACAGGTGGAGGGGTGGGGGTGATGGAGAGTGACTCACAGAGCGCTGTGTGACTCTGGGAAAGTGGTGACCCCCAGATCTGCTGCCTGATGTAGGGATCAATGACACTAACAGAGCACACGCTCATCATTACAACTTACACGTGTGAGACTGACACAGATTCTCTACATGAGAATGTTGTAACACTTAATCCCTTCTGATGGTCGCATTACAAAATAGAGTTGAAGGGTCGAATATAGATTTCTAGTTATAATAAACAGAGACTTTAAGAACGTTGTCACCTTCGAAACCTAATATTGTATAGTAATAAGTAAGCTGACATTTACCCTGATATATAAACAGGTACAGTTGAAGTCGGAAGTTTACATACACCTTAGCCAAATACATTTAAACTCAGTTTTTCACAATTCCTGACATTTAATCCTAGTAAACATTCCCTGTCTTAGGTCAGTTAGGGTCACCACTTTATTTTAAGAATGTTAAATGTCAGAATAATAGTAGAGAGAACCATTTTTTCAGCTTTTATTTCTTTCATCACATTCCCAGTGGGTCAGAAGTTAACATACACTCAATTAGTATTTATTAGCATTGCCTTTAAATTGTTTAACTTGGGTCAAACGTTTCGGGTAGCTTTCCACAAGCTTCCCACTATAAGTTGGGGGAATTTTGGCCCATTCCTCCTGACAGAGCTGGTCTAACTGAGTCAGGTTTGCAGGCCTCCTTGCTCGCACACGCTTTTTCAGTTCAGCTCACATATTTTCTATAGGATTGAGGTCAGGGCATTGTGATGGTGTTTATACTAGCGTACTCTTATTTGTACAGATGAATGTGGTAACTTCAGGCGTTTGGAAATTGCTCCCAAGGATGAACCAGACTTGTGGAGGTCTACAATTTGTTTTCTGAGGTCTTGGCTAATTTCTTTTGATTTTCCCATTTTCCCACAGATTTTGATGGTAGGCCTTGAAATACATCCACAGGTTCACCTCCAATGGACTCAATGATGTCAATTAACCTATCAGAAGCTTCTAAAGTCATTACATAATTTTCTGGAATTTTCCAAGCTGTTTAAAGGCACAGTCAACTTAGTTTATGTAAACTTCTGACCCACTGGATTTGTCATACAGTGAATTATAAGTGAAATAATCTGTCTGTAAACAATTGTTGGAAATTTACTTGTGTCATGCACAAAGTAGATGTCTTAAATGACTTGCCAAAACCGAAGTGTATGTAAACTTCCGACTTCAACTGTAACTGCCATAATAAAGGAAACACCAACACAATAGTATGTTGGGCCACCACGAGCCAGAACAGCTTTAATGCACCTTGACATAGATTCTACAAGTGTCTGGAACTCTATTGGAGGGATGCGACACCATTCTTCCATAAGAAATTCCATAATTTGGTGTTTTGTTGATGGTGGTGGAAAACGTTGTCTCAGTCGCCGCTCCAGAATCTCCCATACGTGTTCAATTGGGTTGAGCTCTGGTGACTGAGACACCCATGGCATTTGGTTTACATCGTTTTTGTGCTCATCAAACCATTCAGTGACCACTCGTGCCCTGTGGTTGGAGGCATTGTCATCCTATTGGCCATTGTCATGGTAGTCGTGCTTTTACATCTGCATTGCTTGCTGTTTGGGGTTTTAGGCTGGGTTTCTGTACAGCACTCTGTGACATCAGCTGATGTAAGAAGGGCTTTATGAATAAATTTGATTTGATTTAGTCAAAATAATGGCCTGCCCAGCATTTCTATACATGACTCTAAGCATAAAGGGATGTTAATTGTGTAGTTAATTCAGTAAACACACCTGTGTGGAAGCTCCTGCTTTCAATCTACTTTGCATCCCTCATTTACTCAACTGCTTCCATTATCTTGGCAGTTACCTGTATGTTGCATTGCAATACTGCTCTTGTGTCTGTGTATTCGAAGATTTGACAGACTACTGCCAGAGTAGAGTTCAAAGGTAGCAGATGTGTCCTCTGTCTTTAGGCTACTGGTCAGTGTGAGTAGAGAGCTGATCTGAGTTTCCCACACTGAGTCCTGTGTGCTGTGATCAATGCATTACAAAAGCTGCTCAGTGGACAATTAGTGACGGCTATTGACTCTGTGTTGCACTATAGACAGAGGATGACATCACAGACCATCTGGATACTGGAGGGAATCTACCACTGGCTCCTTCCATACTGTTGCATATATTTATTTCATTTTATTCAGATATTAAAATGTTTCAGACTACATTACTGAATATCAGTAATATCAGTATATTTTTTTGTGGACAATTATATTGTTATTAGTTGTTATATTGATGTAAAGAATGAAGCTGCCAATTACACTAAACTGTGACTGCTCTCCAGAGCTTTCCCACACTTTGTCCATTGACGGAAATATCTTTGAACAATAGAAGTGTGCCTTGTTAAATGCTAATTCTTCTCTTCATACAACCAATTCCCCAAAGGTGCCTGGTGAGAAGCTTGGTAGTTAAATATGACTCCATTGCAATATGCCTCAACTGCAAGTGTGCTAGGCACAAGAGTGAAACAACAGCCATGATCAATTATCACCTAATTACTGATGCCATTTTGAATCAGAATACCAATTAGTGCAATGTTGTGATTTATCAGAAGTTGAGCATGTTACTGACTTGCCTTTAGCCACGACAACATCTGGTTAATCTGATACACATCTTAACAGAATAGTTGTATTGCAGTAAGTCAGGACTAAATGTTTACTTATGGGGATATAATGGTTTTAGCCCTATACTGTCATTGGTGCTTGAAGACATTCCGCTAACTGTCACGCCCTGGCCATACAGAGCCCTCTGGGTTCTTTATGGTGTGTTAGGTCAGGGCGTGACTAGGGGTTTCTAGTGTTTTCTATGTTTCGGTTTTGTGTGGTTCCCAGTTAGAGGCAGCTGTTGTTTGTTGCCTCTAATTGGGAATCCTATTTAGTTTGTTCTCTCCCCACCTGTGTTTGTAGGTTAATGAATGTTAGTATGTTGTTAGTGCCTGTGCGCGACACATTTTGTCCGGTCATCCGTCTTTTGTTGTTTTGAAGGTTTCACATGCAATAAATATGTGGAACGCTATGCACGCTGCACCTTGGTCCAGTCTTTTTGAAGGAGATCGTGACACTAACAAAACAGTAAAAGGTTTTCTGTGGCATGTGGAGCTGTTCAAGGTGTACAATGGTCTAAGTACAGCATTGTGAGTGCATGAATAAACAATCTTAGTAAGTTATTCACTTATGTTATGTCTGTTTTTTTAACACACCTGGACTGTACATGTATTCATTTTCTGATTTGTTACTTTCCATTTTATGCTTTCTTGTGCTATAAAATGTACCAAATGTTGGCTTGTTGACTGTCCAAGTTCACAAGCTACTGTAGAGGTATGAATGGCCCTTGAGTATAATATATTTTCAGTTTTTCTGTCATTTCATGTCCGGAGCATAAAATGGAGAGAAGATATCATTCCTACATGAGATATAACATACTGTATGTACCTAATGCCCTATTCCTCGTCCCTCTGGGGTTTGCCAATGGAGAGATGTGTTTTGAATACAACACGAAAAGACAAGTGAAATATATTATGAAAATATTTATTTAGTCTTTGAATTAAACACTTTAGGCACATTTGTGTATTAGGCACATTTATATATGTGTGAAGCCATTCATTAGTAATTGAACAAAATAAACAATATGTTTTAAGATAACAATCATAACATTTCCTCTTAGCGTAAAGGCCAGCAGGGTTCAAATTCTACATTGACTCACGTACCCTAAGAAAGTGGGACGAACCAATGGTCATATTTTCAGTACTTCTACATTGTAACAAGAGCGGCCAGCACTCGCTAATTCAATCTCTGAGGACAAGCGTTTACAATCAGAGTAACCAGCTCTGCTCTCTTCCAGGTAACATAGATCAACAAACACATCCAAAGTTGACTTTCTCATAGAAAGGATAGAGCAGTACGACTGCTAATAATAATGCATGCAATGCATTTCCAAATCATTTCGACAGAATTGAAATATACACAAACTAAGCTTCACAAAATCACTAATTTTAGACAAAACTTATATTTTGTACTTATTATTCATTTAACTATGTCTCTCTGTCAGTTGCGATCCAGTGTCGGCCAATCAGTTGCAGTCTACATCTATAGCAGCGCCTCAAGGGAATACATTAAGCCAACGCCACAGTAAACGTCAGCAGGGTTCTTGACCTCTGACCTGGAACCTCCACGTCCATGCATCTCTCCATTCATTGTTCAAAGCAGAGTGGTACAATGTCCTCCTCTGGAGTGGGAAAGAGACGCAGTATGTCCCTGGAATATTTGGAATAGCCCGTGGGTGACAGCAAGGCCTTCTTCGGAGTGAAAAAGGACACCGTTTTCTCAAGAATAGGAGAAATGGGAGATGTAGGGATCCCGTTCTGGAGGTGTTCTCCAATAACTATCTTCAGTTTCTCCACACCGCTGCTGCACTTCCTCTCCAACAGAGAGAGTTTACACCTGAAAAACAACACAAGACAATCATGAACACTTCTTCTCACTCACAGAGTTTATATTAGTTTATAACTCTTACGACCTGAAGTATTTCAATGTAATCTATCATGAGTTTACCTAATGTGCTGATCTTTCACGTTCATGCTGTTCTGAAGAGCGATGTCCAAGTAGGCAGGCATTTTCAGATGTTGGCCTTGAGTTTGCAGCTCGTCAATAAAGTAGAGATGTTGTTCTTGGTAGGTCTTGATGGTGGTCTAGAGTTTGTGTTCTGGTAGCTCCTCTGTTCTGCTCTGTTGTGGCTGATGCTTAGAGAGTCTTCATTAGTGAGCTCTGCATCTCCACTTTGTATTTATGCGCCTCCTTCTGCGCTCTCATGCTCTGCAGCCAATCAGAGTGCTCCGATGGTGGGACAATGGTCAGTGGGAATAATAGCTGATTCCTCACAGGACAGGTGGGATGTTTTTTTTATTATGCCATATGCCAAAGAGGTCGGCCACATTAGTCCCTGGGAACGTGTCTATGCCCATGAGTACTCAGAAAAATCATGTTCCCATGTCAAGTTGTGATACAAATCAACAAAATGCAAATATGACACGTATGCTAGGATCACAAGTCTTTCTGCTCCTAGCAAACTTACAATTACAATTACAATGATATATGTGTGTACTATATCTCCGATATGGCCTTTTTACAGTGTTGGTCATGTCAAGATTCTAATAGATAACCTAGGCAATCTTATTTGCTGATATCAATTGGGAAATCTTTGGTCGCTGACGGTTGAGATACATAATCAACTTTTCGGGTATGCAGTCAATTTGTAAACTTTTCTTCATAGTACATAGTACACACATATATCATTTTAAGAGTTTCTTTGGTAAAGATCTTGTAAAAATATTGTGCAATTACTTAAAGTGTTCCCGAATGGAGTTATATGGGATCCAGAAAGTTTGCCTGTAGACAGTGGTGGAAAAAGTACCCAATTGTCATGCTTACGTAAAGATACCTTAATAGAAAATGACTCAAGTAAAAGTGAGTCATCCAGTAAAATACTACTTGAGTAAAAGTTGAAAAGTATTTGATTTGAAATATATTTAAGTATCAAAAGTAAATGTAATAAAAAATATATACTTAAGTATCGAAAGTAAAAGTATAAATAATTTCAAAATCCTTATATTAGGCAAACCAGACGGCACGATTTTCTTGTTTTTAAAATGTACAGATAGTCAGGGGCACACTCCACAACTCAGACATAATTTTCAAATGAAGAATTTGTGTTTAGTGAGTCCGCCAAATCTGAGGCAGTAGGGATGTCCGCCAAATCAGAGGCAGTAGGGATGACCGCCAGACCAGAGGCAGTAGGGATGACCGCCAGATCAGAGGCAGTAGGGATGACCGCCAGATCAGAGGCAGTAGGGATGAGCAGCAATGTTCTCTTGGTAAGTGCGTGAAATTGACAATTTTCCTGTCCTGTTAAGCATTCAAAATGTAACGAGTACTTTGGGTGTCAGAGAAAATGTATGGAGTAAAAAGTACATTATTTTCTTTAGGAATGTAGCAGAGAAAAAGTAAAAGTTGTCAAAAATATAAATAGTATATAAGTACAGATAACATCCAAAAACTACTTAAGTAGTACTTTAAAGTATTTTTACTTAAGTATTTACAGCACTGCCTGTAGGTACTAGACTGCCTTATAAACCAATCCCTCTCCCTGCATGGCTTGCTGTGCATGGGCACAGCCAGTGGGGCTTTATGAGAGCAGACACACTTCTATTGTGTGTCAGGGCTCAGCAGACGGCATGCAGAAGTGTGGGAAGCAGTATGTCCCTTTGGCTCCCAGCTCCAGGGAGAGGAGGGCGTGTGACTGGGGCACGCTCAGCGTTGTGCAGGGAGCCAGCTGTGCTGTGGAGCTCAGAGGAGGGAAGTTTGCTGCCTGGGGCTTCTATGAAACCTGAGCCTATAGCCAGACAGAAGATCATCATCACCTCAGAGTTGCTGCACTTAGATGGAGTCACATCACCTCAGAGGTAATCTGCTAGAGACAGATCAGTGTGAAGTGACTCCAACCTGATTAATACTATTTCTCAAAGACTGTCAGTAAAAACTTTAACAAAAATGAAATACAATTTTGGTAGCCAACAAGCATTTTATATAATGTGCTGTATTCGTATACATTTTAGAGACTTGTCAGTCTCACACGTGTAAGTTGTAATGATGAGCGTGTGCTCTGTTAGTGTCATTGATCCCAACATCAGGCAGCAGATCTGGGGGTCACCACTTTCCCAGAGTCACACAGCGCTCTGTGAGTCACTCTCCACCCCCCACCCCCTCCACCTGTTCCCCTGAGACGTGACCATTGTCCCCCAGCAATAAGAACACTGAGCATGTGGCAGCTCCACACTCCTCATTGTCCTCCCAAGCTCTCCCATTGGCTACAGACTGTGAGAAACTCCAACAAGCCCAAGACCCACACATAAATATGCATATTTGGGACTATATATAGGAGAAATGAATCCAGTAGAGATCAGATTTTCTCTACACTGAGAACTCTACAGCACAGAGATGCAAACATGATACCTACAATCACTTCAGCTATGATCTACTCTAAGGAGCACCTGACTCTGACAAACAAGGTAAATTGAAGATTCAAATTCAATTACATTTATTCAGTTGTATTGATTGATTGTTTACTTGCTTCAATAATGTCATACACCAGAACAAGGTTATTAATGATTCCTCCTCTCTTCTTTCAGCTCAGAAAGCCAGTGGTGGAGAAGTTACGCAGAGATCGTATCAACAACAGCATTGAGCAGCTCAACTCTATCCTGGTTAAAGAGATCCTCAACCAGCAGCCCGACTCCAGGCTGGACAAAGCCGACATCCTGGAGATGGCCGCTTGCTTCCTGCAATGACAGCAACAGAACCAGCCAGTGAGCTCCTCCTCCTGCTCAGCACCTGTCAATCAGGGTTACTCCAGGTGTGTCCAAGAGATTGTTCACTTCCTGTCAAAGGATGAGGTGAAGACACAGTCCCAGGGAAGACTGCTGAGCCACTTCCAGAGCCTGCAGCCATCCTCTGATAAGAACAGGAGGGAGAGTGACCTGCCTCAGTTGAGCTCCCCAACTCAGCACAGCATCAGCAAAGAGAAGAGTCCAGTTCACAGCGCCCTCTGGAGGCCCTGGTAGAGACTTCCAGACTGGAACTCCACTCAGACAAACACAATGGATGGACCATATTGGTTTAAGATTAATTTCATGGACAGTAATGAGTAAAATAAAATATATTCTTCATCTTCTGCTTATGCAGGAGTTTTTTAAAGTCTTGCTGTGATTGAGACATTTCATTTCAGTTGTACTGAAGTGAAAATTTTTCAAAGAAAATAATCTGATCTTTGAAAAGTACATTTTTGTAGTGTTAATTGAGATCATTATGACCTTTATGTTTTGTGAAACATGTTGATTATATTGATCATGTGTTTATCTTCATGATCAACGATAACTTTGATGGTTCTCTATGAGAACTTTTAACCCAAAATGGGTGTTATAACATCAATATATTTGTGACAGTCTGATTGATATGTTTTAAGTTCAAACGTATTACCTCTACATTTGTGTAGTGATGTGGTCGTATTGACATTGTATTGAGCATCTTCTGTGAAGCATGTATCAGTTATATATTTGATATTGATCAACTTGAGCTCCAGCATCAATGTTCCACCAGGAGCATTATTTACCCAAACTGGGTGTTAAACCTCTTATCATCACTCTGTGATTAGCAGAATTTGACCTGTTTTAAGATGATACCTTTTATGTGAAATTGTCGCTCACATTATTTAGAAAAATGTGTTTATGGCAAATGGGAGAAGGAAATTTCAAATTGAAAAACATTTGTTGATTTTAAACAATTCTGTTGACTTTTAGGAAGACAGTAACTTTGTATCCTATACTCTGATAGAGTATCATATCTTGGAGATTTGTTCAAGTTCTTGTTGTGATGTTTAATCACTTTATTTCTCTTGAAATATTTACCTTACATTAAGGTTTTGATGGTGTGACTCATTGAGTCAGTCTGAATAAATACACAAATCATCAAATGAAATATTCTTGTCTGTTGCTTCATTCTTTTCTTGACAAAGACAATCCTCCAACAACATTACATTATTAAATTAATGATTTATGAAACTCCACATAGAGTAAGTGGCTGATGCAAAAACAATTAAAATAATCACCCAAGACTATGCAGAATGATATTGACTGCATTGGAATGCAACGCTCAATTGAATCAATATATCATTTTTTACCTCTGGGTGCTTCATTGAAAATCTACAGAGTAATATCAACGTTAAGAGACATTTCTAGTCATACATTATTATTTTACAGTAATTGCTTTCATGTAAAACATAACAGTCATATCATATCTTGTTGTAGTAAAGGTGTAATGAACTATAGAGATGTAAGTGATCATCAATCTGAGTTCCTTAGGAGACATGACTGATATATTTTATTAATTGATGCATCTGTTTTAAATAAATGTATTTTCAGTGTTTCAGAATGTATTAAACTATTTTAGTTTAGTCATAATATATCAGTGATTCCAGGTGTTGGGCAGAAACTAGTACAGTCATCTTAACGCTTTAAACGTTTAGAGCAGCTGTGCCCCTCAAACTCAATAGCTAATGTGATGTGTAATAAGACACACTTCTATTGTTCCTCCATTGAAAGCAGTGAATGGAGAGAATGTGGGAAACCGAGGAGAACTCACTCACAGGGCCCCTTTGGGACAATAGACTGGAACCTCTACCCTGGACTGTCAGAGGTTAGAGTGGGGGTCTGGGTCTCTATGGGGAAATCAATGGGTATATTTCTGATAATCTCACAACATTTAATGTTCAGTATTTGTGTCTTGAATTTAGAAATCTGCTAAAACATATGTTTCTAATAAAAGTTCTCTCTATATTTTTTTTCTCGCATTTTGAAAGCACTTTTAGGCAGTACTTGCCCCTTCTTCAAGATGAATGCAATTAATGCTGTTTTTATTCTGTTTGTATGTGGGGCATGGTTGGAAACATTATATTTCTTTGTGTAAACATACACTTACAGATTTAATTGAATCCCTGTAACAGTGAGTCTTTATCTGTTGCTTAAGAAATATCTCTGTAATGAGCTTCACCACCAAGGGCCTGATAGGAACTGCTTGTGTAGAGATGAATTAGCATTTAACAAGGCACAGTTGTATTGTTGAGTGGAAGCTCTCTCAATGGGCAAAGTGTGGGAAAGCTCTGGAGAGCAGAGTCACAGTTTAGTGTCCTCATCAGTCCCACCAGCACCTGTGAGTCTCTATGGTGAATAGGCACACTTGTATTGTTGAGTGGATAGAATGGGTGGGAGGGGGTATGTTGGGTTATTTCTTACTCTTTCTTAGGAGGGAAATACAATAATTATGAAATGAAGCAAATTCTGATTGATTTACCCAAGTTATGATAGGCTTTTATTATCATGATGATGGACAGAGTTTTATTCAGTAAATGTATGTAGTTCAGCTATTTCTATGATAAACAATGAAGAGCTCTCAATTCCAATTAGGCCTACAAAAGTTAGCCCTTTGTCGATTTATAATGAAACAAATCACAGAGAGTAATTTTGAAAAGAGTACTCAAAAGCATGTGTTCTATGCCATTATAAGATGAAAATGTATTTTTAAAGCTGTGTCTTGTTAGTATAATCTTTCCAGTGCTGATCTTTCCCTCCAAAATCCAGAAGGTATGTGATGTCATCCTCTGTATATAGTACAACACAGAGTCAATAGCCGTCCCTAATGGTCCACTGAGCAGCTTTTGTAATGCATTGATCACAGCACACAGGACTCAGCGTGGGAAACTCAGATCAGCTCTCTACTCACACTGACCAGTAGCCTCAAGACAGAGGACACATCTGCTACCTTTGAACTCCAGAATGCTTGACCTTATAACTGCTAATACTGAGTTAAGAGACCCCTTGCTATTGATACTGATGACCCTTAAAATACTGAAAACCAAGGTATACATTATCCTGGTATCTATCCACTCACCTGTTCACAAAAATCTTATATATTCCTAAACATTCTGACTGACTGAAAATACAAACATGCATGAAATTAACCAGGAATGAAAATGGTGATACATTGTCACAGATCATCATATTGTTAAATGTAACTACCGGTATGTGCAAAGTAAAACCGTATTGCAGAGTCATTCATTAATATCAGAGGTCATATCCATGGAGAGAATAAAACATTTCTAAGTCAGTGATGAAGCGTGGATACAGAATACTACATTCAACAATGTCCTTATAGGTGGGATTATTAACACTGTACGTTTAATTAGAGAATCTGTGTCAGTCTCACACGTGTAAGTTGTAATGATGAGCGTGTGCTCTGTTAGTGTCATTGATCCCAACATCAGGCAGCAGATCTGGGGGTCACCACTTTCTCAGATTCACACAGCGCTCTGTGAGTCTCTCTCCACCACCCCCCCACCCCTCCACCTGTTCCCCTGAGACGTGACCATTGTCCCCCAGCAATAAGAACACTGAGCATGTGGCAGCTCCACACTCCTCATTGTCTTCCCAAGCTCACCCATTGGCTACAGACTGTGAGAAACTCCAACAAGCCCAAGACCCACACATTCATATGCAGATTTGGGACTATATATATGAGAGATGAAGCCAGTAGAGATCAGATTTTTTCTACACAGACCTCTACAGCACAGAGATCCAGCCATGGCACCTACAAACCCTTCATCTATGATCTACTCTAAGGAGCACCTGACTCTGACAAACAAGGTAAATTAAAGATTCTAATTAAATGACGTTCATTCAGTTGTATTGATTGATTGCTTATATGTTTCAATAATGTCATACACCAGAATTTAGGTTATTAATGCCTTTCATCATCTCTTCTTGCAGCTCAGAAAGCCAGTGGTTGAGAAGTTACGCAGAGATCGTATCAACAACAGCATTGAGCAGCTCAAGTCTCTCCTGGTTCCAGAGATCCTCAACCAGCAGCCCGACTCCAAGCTGGACAAAGCCGACATCCTGGAGATGACAGTTTGCTTCCTGAGACAACAGCAACAGAACCAGCCAGTGAGCTCCTCTTCCTGCTCAGCACCTGTCAATCAGGGTTACTCCAGGTGTGTCCAAGAGATTGTTCACTTCCTGTCTAAATGTGAGGTGAAGACACAGTCCCAGAGAAGCTTGCTGAGCCACTTCCAGAGCCTGCAGCAATCCTCAGATAAGAACAGGAGGGAGAGTGACCTGCCTCAGTTGAGCTCCCCAGCCCACCACAGCATCAGCAAAGAGAAGAGTCCAGTCAACATCTCCCTCTGGAGGCCTTGGTAGAGACCTCCAGACTGGAACTCCACTCAGACAAACATAATGGATGGACCATGTTGGTCTAAGATTAGTTTCATGGACAGTAATGAATATAAGAAAATATCTTCTTTGTTTTCTGCTTATGCAGGAGTTTTTTTAAGTCTTGCTGTGATTGAGACATTTAATTTCAGTTGTACTGAAGTTAAAACTTTTTTACAAGAAAACGATACGATCTATGAAAACTACATTTTTTGTAGTGTTAATTGAAATCATCATAACCTTTATGTTTTGTGAAACGTGTAGATTATATTGATCATGTGTTAATATTCATGATCAACAATAATTTGAATTGTTCTTCATGAGAACCTTTAAACCAAAATGGATGTTATATCATCAATCTGTTTGTGATTATCTATGACTGATATGTTTGAAGGTCGAAATGTCTAAGACAAAAACGTATTACCTCTACATTTGTGTAGTTATATAGTCATATTGACATTGTATTGAGCATCTTCTGTGAAGCATGTATCAGTTATATATTTGATATTGATCAACTTGAGCTCCAGCATCAATGTTCCTCCAGGAGCATTATTTACTCAAACTGGGTGTTAAACCTGTTATCATCACTCTGTGATTAGCAGTATTTGACCTGTTTTAAGATTATACCTTTTATGTGAAATTGTCGCTCACATTATTTGAATAATGTGTTCATGGCAAATGGGAGAACAAATTTCAAATTGAAATGCCCTTGTTTATTTTAACCAATTCTGTTGTCTTTTAGGAGTACAGTAACTTTGTATCCTATACTCTGATAGAGTATTATATCTTGGATATTTGTTCAAGTTCTTGTTGTGATGTTTAATCACTTTATTTCTCTTGAAATATTTACCTTACGTTAAGGTTTTGATGGTGCGACTCATTCAGTAAGTCTGAATAAATACACAAATCTTCAAGTGAAACATTCTCATCTGTTACTTCCCTCTTTTCTCCACTGAAATAAGCTTCCAATAGAGTTACATTACTGACATGATATTCCACAGATGGCTACTAGCTAGACTACAGTATACGGGACTAAATAAGAAAAATCCTACTTTGAGCCAAGACTACAGAATGATCTTGAAAGAATGACACTATACAGGTATATCATACGCCTCTTGGTGCTTCACTGAAAATCTACAGAGTAAAATAAAATACATTTCTAGCCATACTTTATTAATTGACATGATTTGGTTTGATGTCGTCAGAAGTTGCTGACGGATTATTTAGGCTGTTTATTTGACATATGATATCACTTAAGTGTAATGAAGTGTGAGATAATTGGTCATGTGAGTTCCCAGAGACATGGCTGTGTTGTTTTTACTGAAACACCTGTTTTACATAAATGTATTTTAAATATATCAGAATGTATTGCGACAGCATTTGCCTTCCATGATTTTTAGTTTGTCCATGACATATCAGGATTCAAGGTGTTAGGCCAAACTGCTGCTGTCATCTTCGTGCTCTGAAAGTTTGGGGCTGCACAATATGATGTGTTATAAGACACACTTCTATTGTTCCTCTATTCAAAGCAGTGAATGGAGAGTGTGGGAGACCGAGGAGAACTCACTCACAGGGCCCCTTTGGGACAATAGACTGGGACCTCTCCCTGGACTGTCAGAGGTTAGAGTCTGGGTCTCTAGTGGGAAATCAATGGATCTGTCTCTAATGATCCCATAAGTGTCCTGCATCTTGTGTCTTGCAGGAAGAAATCTGATCAATATATACATTTTCCCAAAAGGTTCAAGACATGATATTTTGATTAGCTTTTTTGGAGCACATTTGAGCGATACTTACATCTTCTTCAAGATTATTGCAATTAATCCTGTTTTTATTCTGTTTGTATGTGGGGCATAGTTAAAATATGCAATTTCTTTGTATACAGAAACACATTTACAGATTGAATTGATTCACTGTAAAAGTGAGTCTGTTTCTTAAGATAAATATTTACCCCCAAGGGCTTGATAGGAACTGCTTGTGTAGAGATTGATTAGCATTTATCAAGACACACTTATATTGTTCAGTGGAAGCTCTCTCAATGGGTAGAGTGTGGGAAAGCTCTGGAGAGCAGAGTCACAGTTGATTGTCATCATCATCAGTCCCACCAGCAAATCAAATCAAACTTTATTTGCCACATGCGCCGAATACAACAAGTGTAGACTTTACCGTGAAATGCTTACTTACAAGCCCTTAACCAACAGTGCAGTTCAAAAAGAAGAAAATATTTACCAAGTAGACTAAAATAAAAAGTAATAATAAAAATCAACACAATAAGAATAACAATAACGAGGCTATATACAAGGGGCACCGGTACCGAGCCAGTGTGCAGGGGTACAGGCTAGTTGAGGTAATCTGTACATGTAGGTGGAGGACGAAGTGACTATGCATGTAACAAACAAACAGCGAGTAGCAGCAGTGTACAAGGGGGGGGAGGGGTCAATGTAAATTGTCCAGTGGTGATTTTCATGAATTGTTCAGCTGTCTAATGGCTTGGGGGTAGAAGCTGATGAGGAGACTTTTGGTCCTAGACTTGGCGCTCCGGTATCGCTTGCCGTCCTGGATGGCAGGAAGCTTGGCCCCAGTGATGTACTGGGCCGTTTGCATTACCCTCTGTAGCGCCTCACGGGCAGTTACCATACCAGAGAGTGACGCATCTGGTCAGGATGCTCTCGACGGTGCAGCTGTAGAACCTTTTGAGGATCTCAGGACCCATGCCAAATCTTTTTAGGTACTTCCTGATTTAGTTTTTGCTTGTAAGCAGGAATCCGGAGGATAGAATTATGGTCCGATTTGCATGTCTGTGTGTGGAGTAAATGAGTTTTTTCCCCCTGGTTGCACATGTGACATGCTGGTAAAAGTTTTGTAAAACTGATTTAAGTTTGCCTGCATTAAAGTCCCCGGCCACTAGGAGCGCCGCTTCTGGGTGAGCATTTTCTTCTTTTCTCATGGCCTTATACAGTTGGTTGAGAGCGGTCTCTGTGCCAGCTTCGCTTTGTGGTGGTAAATAGACGGCTAAGAATAATACAGATGAGAACTCTCTTGGTAGATAGTGCGGTCAACAGCTTATCATAAGGTACTCTACCTCAGGAGAGCAATACCTTGAGACTTCTTTAATGTTAGACATTGCACACCAGCTGTTATTGACAAAAAGACACACCCCCACCCCTCGTCTTACCAGAGGTAGCGTCTCTGTTCTACCGGTGCATGGAAAATCCCACCAGCTCTATATTGTCCGCTTCTTCGTTCAGCCACGTCTCGGTGAAACATAGGATGTCCCGTTGGTAGGATAGTATTAATATTAGGTAATCAATTATATTTTCTAACGATTGTATGTTAGTAAGAAGAATGGAAGGCATTGGGAGTTTACTCACTTGCCTCCGGATTCTCAGAAGGATCCCCGATCTGCGTCCCCTTTTCCTCCGTCTTTTCTTCACGCAAAAGGCGTGGATCTGGGCCTGTTCCAGTGAAAGCAGGATATCCTTCTTGTCGGACTCGTTAAAGGAAAAGGTTTCTTCCAGTCCGCAGTGATTAATTGCGTTTCTGATGTCCAGAAGTTATTTTCGGTCATAAAATGATGTCATGGTTTTAGAAGCTTCTGATAGGCTAAGTGACATAATTTGAGTCAATTGGAGGTGTACCTGTGGATGTATTTCAAGGCCTACCTTCAAACTCAGTGGCTCTTTGCTTGACATCATGGGAAAATCAAAAGAAATCAGCCAAGACCTCAGAAAGAAAATTGTAGACCTCAACAAGTCTGGTTCATCCTTGGGAGCAATTTCCAAACGCCTGAAGGTACCACGTTCATCTGTACAAACAATAGTACGCAAGTATAAACACCATTGGACCACGCAGAAGTCATACCGCTCAGGAAGGAGACGCGTTCTGTCTCCTAGAGATTAACGTACTTTGGTGTGAGAAATATAAATCAATCCCAGAACAGCAGCAAAGGACCTTGTGAAGATGCTGGAGGAAACAGGTACAAAAGTATCTATATCCACAGTAAAACGAGTCCTATATCGACAGGCCGAAAGGCCGCTCAGCAAGGAAGAAGCCACTGCTCAAAACTGCCATAAAAAAGCCAGGCTACGGTTCGCAAATGCACATGGGGACAAAGATCGTACTTTTTGGAGAAATGTCCTCTGGTCTGATGAAACAAAAACTGTTTGGCCATCATTATGTTTTGAAGAAAAAGGGGGAGGCTTGCAAGCGGAAGAATACCATCCCAACCGTGAAGCACGGGGGTGGCAGCATCATGTTGTGGGGATGCTTTGCTGCAGGAGGGACTGGTGCACTTCACAAAATAGATGGCATCATGAGGAAAGAAGATTATGTGGATATGTTGAAGCAAAATCTCAAGACATCAGTCAGGAAGTTAAAGCTTGGTGGCAAATGGGTCTTCCAAATGAACAATGACCCCAAGCATACTTCCAAAGTTGTGGCAAAATGGCTTTAAGGACATCAAAGTCAAGGTATTGGAGTGGCCATCACAAAGCCCTGACCTCAATCCTATAGAAAATGTGTGGGCAGAACTGAAAAAGCGTGTGCAGGCAAGGAGGCCTACAAACCTGACTCAGTTACACCAGCTCTGTCAGGAGGAATGGGACAAAATTCACCTAACTTATTGTGAGAAGCTTGTGGAAGGCTACCCGAAACGTTTGACCCAAGTTAAATAATTTAAAGTCAATGTTACCAAATACTAATTGAGTGTATGTAAACTTCTGACCCACTGGGAATGTGATGAAAGAAATAAAAGCTGAAGTAAATCATTCTCTCTGCTATTATTCTGACATTTTACATTCATAAAATAAAGTGGTGATCCTAACTGACCTAAGACAGGGAATTTTTACTAGGATTAAATGTCAGGAATTCTGAAAATCTGAGTTGAAATGTATTTGGCTAAGGTGTATGTAAACTTCCGACTTTAACTGTATCTAACACTTTCATTTGTATTTTAAGCTTCTGCAAAGTCACAAAACAAGTTGAACATAGACATGAACATAAAATCCTAAATCATTGTGAATGAAATAAAAAACAGTATGTTTTGCAGCACAATCTTAAGATTAAAGCCAGTGTTATGGTGTTTCCCTCCAGAATCCAGAAGGTCTGTGATGTCAGCCTCTGACTATAGTACAACACAGAGTCAATAGCTGTCACTAATGGTCCACTGAGCAGCTTTTGTAATGCATTGACCACAGCACACAGGACTCAGTGTGGGAAACTCAGATCAGCTCTCTACTCACACTGACCAGTAGCCTCAAGACAGAGGACACATCTGCTACCTCTTGACTCCCAAAGTGAGGGTTAATTCCCTCCACTCTCAAAATACAGATATAGTGAACGTGTGCTGATACAAGACTTGATCTCTCTAATGAGAAAACCCAGAGGCTGCTGAGGGGAGAACGGTTCATAATAATGTCCAGAACGGAGCAAATGGAATGGCATCAAACACCTGGAAACCATGTGTTTGCTGTATTTAATACCATTCCATATTTTCCGCTCCAGTCATTACCACGAGCCATTTCTTCCGAATTAAGGTGGCACCAACTTCCTGCGGAGAAAACCAATAATCGATCAGTTCAATCCCTATTAATAAGAAGCCACTTAAATGGTCTTGTCATTTATCTTAAATAGTTTGAGTGCAATGATTGGGGGGGATCTTGTATTTAACACACATTTGTAAAACGAATTAAGCCACTTTGACATAGGATAGCCTGTGAACTGTGATCCAAATATTTGATGAGCACCCCTACCCTGAAATGAAACTGGAACAGACCACAGCACATTCAGAACAGTGCAATCAGAGGTCAAACCATTCTTCAAGTGTTTAAATGTGACTGAACCTGCGCTGTAACAAAAACAGTGGTATTCAACAACAACAATCAAATGGACTTGGGCAGCAGCATCTGTTTTAATGTAAAGGATGACTGTCAGTCCCACACGTGTAAGTTGTAATGATGAGCGTGTGCTCTGTTAGTGTCATTGATCCCAACATCAGGCAGCAGATTTGGGGGTCACCACTTTCCCAGATTCACACAGCGCTCTGTGAGTCTCTCTCCACCACCCCCCCACCCCTCCACCTGTTCCCCCTGAGACGTGACCATTGTCCCCCAGCAATAAGAACACTGAGCATGTGGCAGCTCCACACTCCTCATTGTCTTCCCAAGCTCACCCATTGGCTACAGACTGTGAGAAACTCCAACAAGCCCAAGACCCACACATTCATATGCAGATTTGGGACTATATATAGGAGGGATGATTCCAGTAGCGATCTCTACACACAGACCTCTGCAGCACAGAGATCCAGCCATGGCACCTACAATCACTTCAGCTATGATCTACTCTAAGGAGCACCTGACTCTGACCAACAAGGTAAACTTAAGATTCAAATTCAAGGAAATTAATTAAATTTGATTGATTGTTAATCTGCTTCAATAATGTCATACACCATAATAAGGTTATTAATGCCTCTCCTCGTCTCTTCTTGCAGCTAAGAAAGCCAGTGGTGGAGAAGTTACGCAGAGATCGTATCAACAACAGCATTGAGCAGCTCAAGTCTCTCCTGGTTCCAGAGATCCTCAACCAGCAGCCCAACTCCAAGCTGGACAAAGCTGACATCCTGGAGATGACAGTTTGCTTCCTGAGATGACAGCAACAGAACGAGCCAGTGAGCTCCTCCTCCTGCTCAGCACCTGTCAATCAGGGTTACTCCAGGTGTGTCCAAGAGATTGTTCACTTCCTGTCAAAGGATGAGGTGAAGACACAGTCCCAGAGAAGACTACTGAGCCACTTCCAGAGCCTGCAGCAATCCTCTGATAAGAACAGGAGGGAGATTTGACCGGACTCAGCTGAGCTCCCCAGCCCAGCACAGCATCAGCAAAGAGAAGAGTCCAGTCAACATCTCCCTTTGGAGGTCCTGGTAGAGATCTCCAGACTGCAGGATTTTTTTTAAAGTCTTGCTGTGATTGAGACATTTAATTTCAGTTGTACTGAACAAGTTAAGGTTTTCTGAGAAAATGATCAAATCGATATTTGAAATAACATTAATGTTTTGTGAAACGTGTTGATTATATTGATCATGTGTTTATATTCATGATCAACAATTACTGTAACGCTCCTCCATGAGAACTTTTAACCCACAATGGATATTATATAATCAATCTGTTTGTGATTATCTATGACTGATCTGTTTGAAGGTCAAAATGTCTAAGACAAAAACGTATTGCCTCTACATTTGTGTAGTGATATGGTCGTATTGACATTGTATTGAGCATCTTCTGTGAAGCATGTCCAGGTTCTTGTTGTGATGTTTAATCACTTTATTTCTGTTGAAATATTAACCTTAAATTAAGGTATTCAATGATGTGACTCAGTGAGTCATAAAATGAAATATTCTTGTCTGTTACTTCATTCTTCTCTTCTGAGAAGTTTCCAATATGGTTCCATTATTGATTTATGATATCCATATGTAAAAGCAAAAAAGTCTACCTTGACCCAAAACTGTACACAATGATCTAGAAAGCATTAGAATACAACACTGAATCTTCTGGGTGCTTCATTCAAAATCTACCAAGCAGTGTTGGAAAAAGTACTAAATTGTCATACTTGAGTAAAAGTAAAGACACGTTAATAGAAAACGACTAAAGTAAAAGCGAAAGTCACCCAGTAAATTCCACAGTGTTGGGAAAATGTACTCAATTGTCATACTTGAGTAAAAGTGAATTCTATACATCAAATTCCTTATATTAAGCAAACCAGAAGTAACGATTTTCTTGTTTTTTTAATTATGGACAGACAAGGCACACTCCAACACTCAGACATAATTTACAAACACAGTATTTGTGTTTAATGAGTCCGCCAGATCAGAGGCAGTAGGGATGACAACGTGTTAAATTGTTAAGCGCATGAATTGGACCATATTGATGTCCTGCCTGAGCATTCGAAATGTTACTAGTACTTTTGGGTGCCAGAGAAAATATATGGGAGTAAAAAGTAGATATTTTCATTAGGAATGTAGTGGAGTAAATGTAAAATTTGTCAAAAATATAAATAGAAAAGTAAAGTACAGATACCCTAAAAAACAAATTAAGTAGTACTTTAAAGTATTTAAGTTCTTTACCCCACTGCAAGTAAGATACAAGTTCAGAGACATTTCTACCCATACATAATGAATTTACATTAATTTGTTTTATTTGACATGTGAAATTAATTATAGAGCAATAATTATTCGTAATTATGGAGGCATGATTGTTTTTTAGTTTGTTGCTGATATCCTTATTTTACATGTATTTTCAGTCATCATTCCGGTCATCTTGATGTTTGCTTAGTATGATATTTACATTGAATTAAAGCCTGATAATCTGAAATAATCTCATACCGTACATATTGTTACCATTGTCACCAAGATCACCATTCCTTAAATGTGTCACACCCTGGTCTGTTTCACCTGTCCTTGTGATTGTCTCCACCCCTCCAGGTGTCGCCCATCATCCCCAGTATTCCCTGTGTACTTATACCTGTGTTCTCTGTTTGTCTGGTGCCAGTTCGTCTTGTTTGTCAGGTCAGCCAGCGTTTTGTCTCAGCTCCTGCTTTTCTCAGTCTCTCTTTTTCTCGCCCTCCTGGTTTTGACCCTTGCCTGTCCTGACTCTGATCCCACCTGACTGACCACTCTGCCTGCCCCTGAGCCTGCCTGCTGACCAGTACCTTTGCCTCACCTCTGGTTTACTGACCCCTGCCTGCCTTGAACTGTCTACTGCCTGCCCCTGTTGGAATATTAAACCATTGTCAATTCAACGTGTCTGCATCTGGGTCTTACCTTGATTCCTGATCAAATGTGATGATGTACCCGGTGGGCAGATTAGTGAAGTAACAAGAAAGTCAATATCAATATTTACAAATAATGTATTATATTATCTATTAGGCTAAAGCAATCATGTGTTATTAAGACCACCTACACCTAATGGTCTAATTGCTACAAATTGTACTCCGGACACCAGAGATGGACTTGATGCGGAGGTTGGCTCAGAAATGATGGGCAGATAGTGTTAGACTGTCATCTACCGTAACCAAAATAAGCCATTTTTACATCCTAAAATATCTAATTTCCACAGGCCAGTTTTGGTTGTTTGGATGGTTATTCATTATCACAATCAAAAGCTTAGGGTATTGCAAAAATACCAGTCTTCCTTCAAAAAGCCAGACCACAGTAATTATTATGTTCTTGATTAGAGTCAATGACGGAATGATACACTACAAGACATTACTATTGCAATTATTAGTTGGCTTTGCATGAAACCATGTTACCAAGTTTCATTGGTAATAAACATTTCTTTGTTTACTCTTTCTTTACTGTATATCCTGAACAAATCACTCTCTGAATGGTGTGAATTAGTCTGTGAACATAACTAAGGGAACAGCTAACATTCACTAGATTGTCCTTTGCAAAGAATTCGCTCCATGCTCTCCATTATCAACAGAATGGGTAGTCTCAGTAATTCCATTTCTCAAGCAACTCTTCCTGGTTCAGAGAAGTGAATTAAAGGCCATGTGCCTCTCTTCCCCTTTCACTTTGCCCTGCCGCCAGCCAGGGTGCAACAACAACAAGTTCTACACCACTTTCTTACTAGTGCATAAGGTAACTACAGAGTTGTCCATTACTAATTATTCTTTATCTAATACAATGTAACTCACATATGTTATGAATGCTACTGTATACCATATAGATTGTTTTGCTCAGTTTAAAAGTGATCTCTCGTTTAAAGAAGTGTCAGGGTATGAGAGCCCATGTTGGTGTGTTTTGCAGGTATTTATGGCAAATGTATTGTAGAGTGCCGTGGTGTTATTTTATGAAAGCGGTCACTCCTCAATCACCACTGAGTAAGCAGGCTAGATGGTGGGTGACATACAGTGTGGTAAATGATACAGTCTGTCAAAAACAGTATTGGGGAGTAGTGAACTACAAGTAATTAAACTACATTTTTGCAGTAGCTTGGTGGTGTTGAACTAAATTCAAATCTAGGTAGTGTTTTGATCAGTAGTTAATTACTTTTTTGCCATGTAGCGCTGTACTGTAGCTAACTACTGAAACTACACAATATATTTTTGCAAAAATAAAATATATGTGAAGTAGGCAATAATGTCCTTTCTTTTTTGTCATCAGACCTGCTTAATTGTCACTTGAAACATTGTTATTGTGTTTAATAGGCTAAATTACACATTCACAATATGATTTCTATAATAGTTCCGATTTAGATATGATAATTTTCCACAAAGTAGTTTGAATGTAGTGAACTACTTTTTCAAAGTAACTATATTTTTCTTTAGCGTAGCTTAAAGGAAAATTCCACCCTAAAACAATATTTTCATATTAGTTAAAGGAAAATGAAGGATCTAACTTAAAAAATACAGAAATCCTCCCCATATGATACATTTTGCAAAACGCAGCATCATACGGGGATGATTTCTGTATTTTGAAAGTTAGATCTTGAAAACATTTTCCTTTAAATTCTTCCAGCGTAAAGTAATTGGTAGCTTGGTAAACTATATTTTCCAAGTAGATTTTCCAAAAGTCCTCTCTTTTTCTCTGGGTAGTTGAGGCACTGTCTCTATGTGGTTTGAGAATTTCTTCAACATTCTCAATTTGAAAAGCCCCCTAAAACTGATTCCAGTGGGGAGGGCTTTCAACAAACAGCCAACTCTCTACACCGAGTTCCTTCAAACGCACTAGTCACATCTGTGATTTAGCAAGCCAAATCTGTCTACTTTCTTTTCCTTGCCTCTGTTAATTACAGGCAAAGCATAATTCAATATAGGCCCAGCTCACGCTAACTCCTCACGGGTCATGTGGCTTTCTCTGCAGCTTTGACAGAAACACTCAGCTCTTTCAGAGCTCTAAAGTGAATCAAGTCTGGATTGTACCGTTTGGGTTTCTTCCCCATCCCCCAGGGATCCAATCAGGACCTGTAAGGCCACGGTCGTGGCTGATTACATTATCTGATTGTCTGTCTATCAGAATCAGTTGCCAGTCAACAGAAAGAGGTTATCATTTCCAAAGTGATGATCACTGGGGTACTAAGCATGAGCATCTGTTGGTCTGTTAAAATTATGATGATCAGATAATGATTTCATTTTTTGCTCTTCTGACTGGCAAGCCCAAGACTGTGCAACTCCTCCTTAAAAGGATATGAAATATGGAACTTTGTTTTCGCCAAGTGGTGATGGTGTCAGGGAAGCTGTGTGCAACAAAACAATAACTATTTGTCCATACAGAAGCAGAACAGAGCGTTTTCACCTGTGTGCGGCTGCTCGGCCATGGAAACCCATTTCATGAAGCTCCCGACGACAGCTCCCGCTGAAATCATGTAGTAACCAAAAAAGTGTTAAACAAATCAAAATATATTTAAGATTTTAGATTCTTCAAAGTAGCCACTCTTTTCCTTGATGATAGCTTTGCATACTGTTGTCATTCTCTCAACCAGCTTCACCAGGAATGCTTTTCCAACAGTCTTGAAGGAGTTCCCACATATGCTGAGCACTTGTTGGCTGCTTTTCCTTCACTCTGCGATCCAACTCATCCCAAACCATCTCAATTGGTTTGAGGTCGGGTGATTGTGAAAGCCAGGTCATCTGATGCAGCACTCCATCACTCTCCTTCTTGGTAAAATAGCCCTTACACAGCCTGGAGATGTGTTGGGTCATTGTCCTGTTGAAAAACAAATGATAGTCCCACTAAGCCGAAACCAGGTGGGATGGCGTATTGCTGCGGTAGCCATGCTAGTTAAGTGTGCCTTGAATTCTAAATAAATCACTGACATTGTCACCAGCAAGGCACCCCCAAACCATCACACCTCCTCCTCTTCCATGCTTCACAGTGGGAACCACACATGCAGAGATAATCCGTTCACCAACTCTGCATCTCACAAAGACATGGCGGTTAGAACCAAAAATCTCAAATTTGGACTCATCAGACCAAAGGATAGATTTACACCGGTCTAATGTCCATTGCTCGTGTTTCTTGGCCAAAGCAAGTCTCTTCTTCTTATTGGTGTCCTTTAGTAGTGGTTTCTTTGCAGCAATTAGACCATGAAGGCCTGATTCACGCAGTCTCCTCTGAACAGTTGATGTTGAGATGTATCTGTTACTTTAACTCTGTGAAGCATTTATTTGGGCTGCAATTTTTGAGGCTGATAACTCTAATTAACTTATCCTCTGCAGCAGAGGTATCTCTGGGTCTTCATGAGAGACAGTTTCATCATAGCGCTTGATGGTTTGACTGCACTTGAAGAAACTTTCAAAGTTCTTGAAATGTTCCAGATTGACTGACCTTCATGTCTTACTGATTGGCTCGAACGCATTAAGTTAACTTTTAAGAAGGCACACCTGTTAATTTAAATGCATTCCAGGTGACTACTTCATGAAGCTGGTTGAGAGAATGCCAAGAGTGTGCAAACCTGTCATCAAGGCAAAGGGTGGCTACTTTGAAGAATCTAAAATATATTTTGATGTGTTTAACACTTTGCTGGTTACTACATGATTCCATACGTGGTATTTCGTATTTTGATGTCTTCACTAATATTCTACAATGTAGAAAATAGTAAAAATAAAGAAAAACCCTGGAATGAGTACGTGTCCAAACTTTTGACTGGTACTGTATATATATTTCCTGAGCTTTTTTATGTCTCCTAGACATAGGACAGACACTTCAAACCCTTATTCCTTATGATATTTTGACTGTTTCTATGGGCAATAATATATAGTAAAGGCCAAATTCTATATTTTATCAAATAGTTTGTATCATTTTTTATTTGATACCTAAAAGGGTTCTAAAATTCCAAATGAAATAAATGATCCATGATATGACCATATTAAAACAATTCCATGTTAGCTCAGAACCCCCCTGTCCCTCCCTTGAAAGGAGAAGCCAAAATGTCTGAAGAATGTTGCCATTTCTATTATGACAAACAATTCACCTGCATTGTATAATAGATATATTATTGTTGGTTTGTCCTCCATACAGGTGACTGCAGTCAAGATGTCTCCATGCTGTTGGCTGGCTCTGTTGGCTCTCGTCCCCTTAGCTCTGGCCACCAACCCTGGAGTCAAGGTCAAACTCACAGAGAAGGGCATTGAATATGGTAGGTGTAAGGCAAGGGCAGTACAGTTAAATGAGTGTGTTTGTGTGTTGTGATCATTCTGTCCCAATCCCCTGCTATCCTGTCTTGTTCACAGGCAAACAGATTGGGATGGTATCTCTGCAGCAGAAACTCAAGACCATGAAGGTCCCAGAGCTCTCTGGGACAGAGCGAGTTGCTCCCATTGGGAAGGTCAAGTACAGTTTGACAGGGTAAGGGAGTAAATCCAATACATTGCATTGATCTGCATATCTCATGTAAATTGTTGTTGATATAGTCAACTGTGCTTACAAATGCTACAGTGTTCACAATACTCGATTTTATCCTCCAGAATAACGATAGTGAATCTGGGACTGCCGAACTCTGGTCTGGCACTGGTGCCAGGTACTGGAATCAGCCTGAGCATTGCTAATGCCTTCATCAGCCTGCATGGGAACTGGAAGATCCAATACCTCAGTTTCATGTAAGTGCTGCTGAGGGGAGAACGACTCATAATAACGGCTGGAACGGAGTCAATGGAATGGTATCAAACACAAAGACGTGCTTTCTGTATGGTCGATACCACTCCATTGACTCCATTCCAGCCATTATTATGAGCCGTCCTCCCCTCAGCAGCCTCCACTGCTACACACCCAGTACATCCCCAGGACAAGGTTTGAACAACACTGCACAATTTTCTCTTGGGTCTGTCTATAAAACAAAGGACTCGATCAACAATCCTTATTTTCTCGGTAACAATCTAGAAAAGACAGTGGCTCCTTCGACCTGGAGGTGAATGGACTCACCATCACTGACAGTATTACAATCAAGAGTGATGAGACTGGCAGGCCAACGGTCAGCAGTGTCAACTGTGGGGCCAACGTGGGCAGTGCCAGCATCAAGTTCCATGGTGGAGCGAGGTAACTAGACTATAAAGCTGCACGAAAAACTACAGTGCACTAAAAGCTTTGTGAGAATGCATGTTACCGACTAAGGAAGCCTAATCAAACCACAGTGTCATAAAATTATTGCAATGTGGATTTATTGTGCTTTGGTTCCTGTTTCCCAGCTGGCTGTACAACCTTTTCAGTGCCTACATTGACAAGGCCCTGCGCAGTGCTCTGCAGAAACAGGTGAGAGACAGTGTAATGCCAGACTGCAAACTCAACCAATGGCTCTCTTCCTCTCTGACTGAACTCACTTCCTCTTTGACTCATCTCACTTCAACAACCACAACCGGTTCTTCTTCTTCTGTTCGCTTGACAATAATAATCGCTCTGTTTCATTGTTACAGATCTGTCCCCTAGTGGCTGATACTATTACTGACATGAACCCACACCTCAAAACTCTCAATGGTAAAACACAACTTGCACATAAGAACGTATGATAATGAATCGATTAGTTCATTATTGTGTAATTCATAGGCTACTAAATTGATTAAAAAAATAAACAATACATTCTGCCGTCTTCAAGTTCTAGCCAAAGTGGACAAGTATGCTGAAGTTGAATATTCCATGGTGACATCACCCACCATTTCAAATGCCTCCATTGATTTCAGCTTGAAGGTGAGAACTCCAGATTTCCGACTACAAATGTATCCGTTGAAAGGTGTAAACAAGCAAGAGGCATAAAGGTCAAACCTCTCTATTTCTCTCTCGACTCTCTCTCTCTCTGCAGGGTGAGTTCTACAACATTGGGAAGCACCAGGAGCCTCCGTTCTCCCCCACGCCCTTCTCCCTGCCTCCTCAGGTCAACAACATGCTCTACATCGGAATCTCAGCCTTCACCACCAACTCTGCAGGCTTCGTGTACAACAATGCTGGAGCACTTAGCCTCTATATCACCGATGATATGGTGAGGATCACTTCACAACTGCAAACGTGTTTGTTCCAGACAGACTCATCCACAGAGTGATACAGAGTCCTCCTCTCTATTTTCTCCTGACAGATCCCTCCAAGCTCTCCCATTCGGCTGAACACCAGAACGTTTGGGGCCTTCATTCCAGAGGTGATAAACACAACCCACCATTGTCTTCATTCTACCTCACCATTTTCAGAATAGTACAGAATGGCATTACTGTCCCTCTAGAGATGGAAACAGGCCTTTGTTCAAACATCTAAGAGAGGATACCATGAGTGTTCTCCTCAGGTCAGAAGAGTGAAGATGTTCTCTGTGCTCAGATAGCCAAGCGTTTCCCTGGCATGATGATGAAGCTGCTGGTGAAGACGGTGAAAGAGCCCACCATCTTCTTTGAGCCCAACAACGTGACTGTCCAGGCCAGCGGCACCGTGACGGCCTACGCCATCCAGCCCAACACCACCCTCTCTCCCCTCTTTGTCCTCAGCATGGTCAGTCGCTCAATCAGGAGGTAGAATGCCGTAGGTCAGACTGTAAGAGTGATACATAACTCTACAAGCTCTCTGTTCTCACTACAGGAGGGTAGTGTCAGTGCTCGACTGTACGTGACCGGGGTGAAGTTGGCCGGGGCTGTCACTCTGAACAAGTGAGTATGATCGTCTACACGGGTGAAAAAGGGGAAGAAAGTATTTTTCAGAAACTGACCAAAGGAAATGAATGCGGTCTGCTTTTCACAGAATTGAGATGACTCTGGAAACTACTTATGTGGGACAGTTTCAGGTACAAATGACATATTCAGAGCTTGTAACTTGAATATTACTTGATTTTTAAACACTTAAACACACTGAATCTAAACACTGAAACAGGTCCGATCTCTTGACAACATCTTCCTGATGGTTCTGAAAGTGGCTGTGATACCAAAGGTCAATGGTGAGTGCTTTCTTTCCTGGATTATTTATATTTGGGTCATTCCATGAAAAGAGCGCTCTTTTTTGATAATTTAGGTGGAACTTGTACACCAATATTGAATTTTTAAAAGCCTGTTATATTAAATAGTGTCATTAATATTAACCACATGGAGAATTCAAAAAATCTGTCACTTCTAGGAAGATTTTAACCCATTTAAATTAACCATCATTGTAAAACCCTAGTTATTTTGTTGCTTTGACAGTCATTTCTGAATATTATTTATTTAATGTGATTAGTGATTCATTTGTCTGTCATTCATTTTAAGGTCAAACCTGAATTCTCATTCCTTTTCAAATATTTTAAAAGAAACATTGAACATCTAATAATCAAATCATAGAGTAAAGGAGGTGAACAGGTTCTACTCTTCTTAGCCATATTCTGGTGGAAAACTGAGCGGGTCGAGCATAACACGTCAACCCTGTTACCCACTGTTACCCACAGCTAGAAACGTTACAATTGTCATTTGTAACTTGCATTTTTGAAACTTGCATTCAATGACCCTCCCTGTGGCACACAAGCTTCCAATCCCAGTCACTAGGAGATTTATGGCTCATTTAAGATGAAGTCGGCAATCCTGTTACTTCATTTTTAAAATTTTAACCTAGAGGCTGGAAAACACGTTTTCTTGTTGAAATGGAAAGTATTTTTTGACCAAGTTACACTCCTCAAAAGGCACCGAATTGGTGGAAAGATACGTTCATTGTTTCAGCACTGATTGACCACTGTGTTTTGTCCTATAGCTCGCCTAGAGAAGGGTTTTCCCCTTCCCTCTATTGGAAAGATGAACCTTGTCAACACTCAGCTGCAGGTCCTGAAGGTACATTATATCTAAGAGCTCAGTGCTACCAACATCTATCATTTACAATATCTCCTACACTATAAAGTGTGTATGTGTCCTATATTTGACAAACTAGTGTTGCTTTTCTCTCTCCAGGACTACATGGTGATTGGGACAGACGTTCAGTTCAC
Organism: Brachymystax lenok tsinlingensis; assembly: GCA_030435695.1. Taxonomy (NCBI): domain Eukaryota; kingdom Metazoa; phylum Chordata; class Actinopteri; order Salmoniformes; family Salmonidae; genus Brachymystax; species Brachymystax lenok. The sequence continues at coordinate 46,925,122 of CM059813.1, forward strand.
AGGATAAGTGCGATGTAAATCTCACTGCAAATCAACAATCAAATCAAACCAACGAGACATGCAATTAACTTTTGAAAATCAAAATCTATTATACATAACATTACACCACATTCTTAAATATTTTTCAATCGTTTCAGTATTCCACTTTCGTCCAATTTATAATGAATATATTTGTATAACTAAACAAATCACAATAAAGCTTTTTTTTTGTTGACAAAAGTCTTCTTCAGTCAGTTGTCTCTGGATTGAATCTTTGTCGATGTCACATCAGCGTCGTGGTGCCACAGTTGACGTCCACTCCACACTCACTTTCAGGGTACAGAGGACTAGACACCGTGTCTAGAGACTGAAGCCAGTTGTCCGTCATGGCAGTGGTCAGGTAAACGTGTGGCTGAGTCACTCAGAGAGGTGTGGCTGAGGGCGTGTCCTCTCAGGCTCTGAGAGTTGGCTGATTCTATCTGTATGGGAGACAGGCCAGTCAGTCACAGGGCAGGAACCGAGCAGTTCTAAACGGCTTATTTCTTGAAAATAACTACTTAAGCCCTTACAACGACCTAAGCATTTAAATAAACATCCATCAAAGCAAAGCTTTTCATACAAACAGTAAGTGTGATAGAAAATGTCGTATGAAACAGTTATGGCAGAATGAAAGTGTACCTTGACCAGGACATAGTCTCCCGGGTTGATGGGGGAAGTGTGTGTGTCAGTGCCTGTGTCAGTGGGCTGACCAGCCACTTCCTGCCGAGGGAAGATCACCTTCACGTTCCCATCGTTCCTCCCACACAGGTCCTGAGCTGATCTCTTACTCTCCTGAGGGGACGTGAAAACAAGGTCAATTTATATTGGAACGATATGGGACAATTGAGTACCATTGTCTACATGTGAATTAAAGTGGGTTTTACACAATTCGCCCGGTGAATTTTGAATCGCCGTTGGCTCGACCTGCTATAATTCTACGTTTGCACGCCACGGGTAAAGATGAATCGGTCCGGTCTAAATTGCTAGTCTCCCCATGCAGGGTAAGTCTGAGGTGTGCGGAGCAGGGGCTCATGGCTCAATTCATTTGTATTTAAAGACGTACATTATGCTAATAGTAACCATATGAGTAGGAATAGGAGTTTCTCCCCATCAGGTCAGGTGGAAAGGCCAAGCATTGGACCCAAGATATGAGGAGAGCGTTTTATTTCAAGAGCAGAAGAAAATGGTACTCACTCCCTCCACTAGGACAAGCTGTGTACTGCCGATGAGGGCAGAGTTGACCTTGGTGGCCTCCTCTCTGAACATGCTGATGAGCTCCTCTAGCCGCCGCTGCTTCACTTCCGCTGGCACGTCGTCCTGAAGACGATGGAACGCATGGGTTTTCTGGGAGAGAGGACACAGCACAGTGTACACAGGATATACGGCATTAACACAATAAATTACATATCATTTACTCTAGAAAATATTGTTAAATTTAGAGGGGCCTGGATTTCTTAACACAAACTCTATTGGCCTCTGAACAAAAACTACGGTTGTGAACCCATGCTCTACACCAATGGTATTGATAGAACATGTGGAATCATTTCCAGTACGTTAATTGAGTTGAACGGACCTTCCGCATACTGTAGGCAAAGAGGAAGCCCACGTTGTAGCGCACCTCCCTGATCAGAGACAGGGTCTCCAGGTGGTCCTCTTCGGTCTCCCCACAGAACCCCGAGATGAAGTCACTGCTCAGGCTCACCCCTGAGACAGACACACAGGATTGAACCGTCACTGACCCACTGGCAATAAGACAGTCAGTGCTTTGAAAAGCACATTACACAACATACCGTTGGCATGCAGCCAATGTGCATAGCCGAACCGGTCTGCAACGGTTACCTGAATTCACAGCAACTATTGATCACAAAGAAACGTATAAACAAGTTGAGGTGGTCTACCTGGGATTATTCTCTTGATGTTATCCACAAGCTCCAGGTAAGCCTCCCTACTATAGCTGAAATTTCCAAAATGGACACAATTAAGACAACAAACATATTTGAATCTGTTTCCATGGATCTACTTACAATTCTATTTGAGAGCAGAGTAAAAGCTGAAACAGAGGAGCTGTATTACCCCCTCCGCATGGCCTGTAGGACTGTGCTGCTGCCACTCTGAGCCGGGAGGTGGATCTGCTTACAGATGTTCGCCCTCTCTTTTATCAGCTGCAACACCTACACACAAACACCAGGGTCACAATGTCCACGTCAACTTTTCAATGCTGAGAACAATCTACTTTATAAACTGGGTGGTTCGAGCCATGAATGCTGATTGGCTGACAGACCATATACCACAGGTATGACAAAACATGTATTTTTAACTGCTCTAATTACATTGGTAAGCAGTTTATGACAGCAATAATGCACCTCTGGGGTTTGTGGTATACGGCCAATATACCACGTCTAACACTCGTGTCGCGTGTAGTCAAATTTAGAAATCTATATTATTACATTTTTGCACCCACACTGCTCGCACGCGTCTGCGTTGCTAAAATAGAAGTCAGTTCTATTTGTGACGCAGATCGTGATGCAAGTCCTGCCTCTCCCATCTCCTCATTGGTTTATAGAAGCAGATACCCACGTGCCATCTCATCACTGGTTATACCCATGTGGGTGATTGAAAGACAAACTGTGTTGTCGGTCGTCGTGGTAATACTATGAAAGTTTGCCAAGTTGCCAATCACCATATAAGTTCAAAGAAGAAAAAGCCTGGAAGGAGGAGATGAATAGAAACGATTCGGGTTGACCATTTTATGTGTGGATTAATTGTCGAAGTAGAGGACCTTGTGCATTTTAGGTAAAATAACAACTCAAATGTTTATATCCCAGGACAAATTAGTTAGCAACAGCAAGCTAGCTAAATAGGACAAATTAGCTAGCAAGTGCAAGCTAGCTAGATAAATTGTCAAATGTTTAATGCTTTTCGACCTGTCCCCAAATTAATGTAATTGGTTCAGAGTTTGTTTTGATATTTTAACCTGCGTGTCGTGATCGCGTTTGGTGTGGGGGGACAAAATAAATGTATGCATGATGGCGCACGTGCGCAGACGGTTTGGGTTCCGTGTTAATGGTCAAATGTTTACCTTACATTTTTTGCTTGAGATTAGTGTATGTGTGTAGCAGTGAACAGAATAAGAACAAAGTGCATTCTTTACAATCTTACAGACTACAATATAATCCCAATACTATTAACATCAGTTTGCCTTTTGGACTCCATTTGTACCTCATCAGGGAAGTCCTTGGGATGAGGGGAGGTGAACCTAATTCTCATGTCCGGGTCTATGAGGGACACTCTGTCCAACAGGTCAGCAAAGCGCAGGCCCCCGGGCCGGGCTCGGTACACCGTCCTAAAGCCCCGGCTCAGCTGGCCTGGCTCTGAACTACAGAACTGTTCCTCTGATGTGTCCCTGTAGCTGTTCACATTCTGACCCAACAGGGTCACCTCCTTCACGCCCTGGTACAGAACAAAAACACAGTAATGCTAAGAATAGCTTAAGCCTGCATACAGTCCATTAAGACACAAACAAGAGCAGTAACTGCACACCTGAGAGACATTTAAAACACTGACCTGCTCCGACAGGATATGGACTTCCCCAAGGATAGAGGACACTGGTCGACTCCTCTCTCGACCTCGAGTGAACGGGACAATGCAGTAGCTGCACATGTTATCACACCCTCGCATGATGGACCTACAAAGCAGAGAGGAACATGAGGATGCAGGATCAAGGCCAATGTCCTGTATTCAATTCTAGGGTCCTGTGTAACTCATCTGATTGTAAATGGTAAAATGCACCAGAGTACATTCAACCTGACGAATAAACACTTGCCTAGCTGTACAATATGTGACAGACAGTCAGAGAGCCACTCACACAAAAGCGCTGTAACCCTGGGGGGAGTGGTGAACTGGCATGACATCAGCATATGTCTCCTCTAGAGACAGCAGCACGTTGCTAGCCCGCTGACCACCATGGGCCACAGACAGGAGGCGAGGAAGGTCCCGGTATGCATCTGGACCAGCCAAAACATCCAACAGCTTCTCCCTCTCCAACAGCTCAGACTTCAGCCTCTCGGCCATGCAACCTGGGGCCACAAACATACAGAGGATCAGAGCCAGCATGAATGCTGTGTTGATCCTAGAGTGTTGGTTCAGACAGAGACATCAAATGTATCATAGTCACCGGTCGGACTGTAACTCATTCACCTAAGACTCCAATTTTCATGGGTACGCGGGTCTTTAAGCGTCTTTTCTTCATGGCTGTGAGTTGCCGTAGTCTGTTCCAGATTGTTTGTTCTGCTTTTTCTCTGTGCGAAGCAGAGCAGGGAAAACCTTGCTTGAGTATGTTGAAAGTTCAGTGAACAAAACTTAAGTAAAAATGCCTCCCTCTGTCCCAAAGAGTTTACCTTATAGAGCATGTAACAAGGAGGACAACATCAGCCTGAAAGAGATCAAATGTATATTTAATCACAGGTTTCTGTCAATAGAAATCTTCGGTAATGCACATTTTAATCCTCCTAAAAAGTGAATGTCATCTGTACCTCAGCAACATCACTTGTGCGTTGATATCCCTTCTTCTGCAATATTGACCAGGCAATTTCTGTGTCGTTGACATTCATCTGACAGCCATAGGTTTCAAAACACACTGTAAAAAAAGAAAATCAAGCAGGCATTATTTCAACAGTCATTTATGGAAGACGATTTTTTAAATCCGTGATGTAAAATTGCGGTACACAAACCTGTCCTAGAATTCCCCATTTCTGAGTCCTCAGGAAGATAAGCATGCTTGTCAGTGTCTATCAAATCATCAGTGATAACAGGTTGTTGTTTGTTGATAGAAGCTCCCTTGACAAAGTCATGAAATCTTGGACCTGTGGCTACTCGAGTCTTGAATTGATCTGCCCTGCTCTCCTCGTTAGAATGAACGCTGACTGGCTTTGAAAAACACAGTCTGTGTTGCAAGCTCCATCTAGGTAACCATTGTTCAAAAGTAAGAAAAACAGGTCTTAAACGGTTGGTGTTTCTCATATTTGTCAAATACGTCTATAACGTCAATTACCGCGACATTTTGCAATGGGTGAAAATGTGAAAACAATGTTCAACATAACTAACGTTAGCCAGCTAGTGGCTTGACATCGGAAAGAGCCCTCCGAATTTGTACTCAGCAGGTGCTGCAGCTTTCGTATGTCATTATTCTTCTTTCTGTACATTAACTTGGCGGTTGAAGACAAATTGTGCCATATTGAAGTCGTTTTAATCCTCAAATTGTCATTCGGTACACAAAGCAATTTGCTGGCGTGATCTTCACGTCTCATGTGTAAACTGCCGTCTATCAATCGCGTCCTCAAGGACGTACAATATTGCGGTCCGTCTTGAACCAGTTCTTCTACAAAAGGTTCCACTGTGACAGTGCCATCGTTGTGCACCTTGAAGGAACCTGTACAGAACTACAGAAAAACTGTTCCATAAATATAAATTATATTCCAGATGTATTTAAACAAATAAAACATATAGATGACCAATGAAAGAGAAGGGAGAGAAATCTAAAGCCTACCTCAACCAGTACGGTGAAAGGAAGAGAGAGAGAGAGAGAAAGTGAGCGATAGAGGGGGGAGTGGGACACACAGACAGACAGAGAGAGAGGAGAGAGCGAATTTAACATCAGAGGTGATGTCACTGGAGTCTTTGATGGGTTGGTTTAAAAGGTTTATTCAGAGAGTGATATCCACAAAAAGCTGTTCCAGCATTTCTTCTGAGATGATGACCTGAACTGACATCAAGGACTGCAGGAGAAGGACCCAATAGAATTAGCACACACTTAATCCAGGTAACTTTAAGGTAACTAACTTTATGTTTCAGATTTTATAGTGTTTGTGTGTCAAGAAGACCATTTGATGATATGATTACATACATTGATATTGTAACCTTTTTAACTATATGTCAATCACTTTTTTGTAAATATAACATTTCTATTGTTAACATCAATCATACATGGATGTTTAGTTTTCAAATGCAATCACTACACTACACGTTTGTGCTTTAATTATTTATTGGTTGGAACGTCAAACAAAAAATATATTACCTGAGTCAAGTTACCCATTTAGTGGATAAAGACATTTCACATTATAGCAAATAGTTACATATATTTAGTTACATATTGCTACACTGAAAAATCCATACTTTGTCAAAGTAATCATCAGAACAATATAGCAAGGCTTCAAGTCTACCTCTCCTAGAGAACTCAATGTCTACTGCAGTGATATCAGATCAGGGGCCAAGTGAGGAAACCTGGCTTTAGCGTTTTTTCCAATGTAATTTTAACACTGCCATTTCTTCTTGCTGTCCACTGTTTTCCAGAACTAGTCATGATGATGGATAGAGTACTGCTGGTTTTCTGCTGTCTGGTGATGTCTGTATCAGTTGCCCCACTCTACCCATCTATTAGGTAAGAATCCAATCAATCTGCATGAGAGCAATTTTGTTTAAACATTTAAAGTAATTCTAATAGCATTAAAATGTGTCAAAAATATAAACCAACATGATAATTTGACAAATACTGTATCTAACATGGGTTGTATGACGAATTGTCCAATATAATTATTATTTAGAAAATGTTTCTGATGATACATTTTAAATCTAAAAAAAGCATGCTGATACTACTTAAGTTTAAATCATTAAATATTAATGACTGCAACTGTTAAAGCTCACTAACCATAATGGACTTGAATACGAAATAGTTATTTAGGATTCTAGTAGAGTACTGCTAGAGCATCCAAAATAGTTCTGTCACCCATCATCTGATCAAATTACATTTTGAATCAATTAGCTTTTCATGAACCCCTAGAAGCTATGTCAGTAGTGGTGTGCATTGCCTTTTGAGTGACATTTACAACACTCCAATGTAAGGGTTTTAATACCAATCTCTGGGGAACAGAAACTAAACCCCCCAGTAAAATATGTTACTAACCCTCTTGTTAAACAGGCTAATGACGCAGAGCTTGTTGAGTGGAATGATCCACACCTGAACTGCAGTTATCCCCCCTACTCTTCCCCCAGTCTCCTTGACCAGGGGCCAGGTATACACAATACTCTCTGCTAGCTCCCTTTCCAAGAATTCAATTTTCACCCTGTGCTGCTGAAAAATTGATGTAATGCTTCATCCCACTGATGGACGATGTAACAATGGGATGACCACGACAAAGACTGGACTGCCAAGAGAGAGCAGAAAGAAAGAGAGAATAACTGCAGGCAGCAGTCGGTCTCTGAACACGATGCACTAAATCTATCAGGGGTCAGTGTGCCTGTCATAGTGTGCCCTGTCTTTTTGTTATGCTAACAAGGGTCAAGATGTCTGGATTAGTCACTAAAATGTGTAACATTTGCACGGCACATTAATCACAGCATTCTGGGGCAAAGTATGAGACTATCGTTATGCATATGCAGAAAAACACATGGTTACTTGACCTAACTACAATTGAGATAATGGCATTGGAAACATGGTTGTTTTAGATAACATTCAAAATAACATTTGTTTGACAGTTTCTTTATAATTCCCTATAAAGATTAGAGCTGTCCAGACATTTGTTGTTGGGATTTCACTTGGTTTTGCGAAAGTTACCGCACCAGTGAAACACATCCTCGTGCTTGTTCTGCAGTTGCAGGGGCAGAGATAAAACATGAAAAAAGGTCCATAAACACCCAAATATGTCCCTTTAGAAACGGCAACGCCCTCGGTATAATGATGCAGGTCTTTAGATGTTATACTCATGAAATTGTTATTTCGCACTTTAAGTGAAATCGCACAAAAAGTGTCTGACTGCCCACTGGGAACAGACGTCAGTTCAACGTCTAGTTCTGATTTACATTTGGATGAGCTGTCACTAATGTGATTTCAACAAAACATTTCACCGTGTCATTGGATTTAGGTTAAAAGTAAAACAAAAAAGGGGAAAAATACCTAATGCCCTTACCTTGATGACTTCTTGCAAATCCAATAAGTTAATTCAACTTAATCACATATTTTTGGGGTTGAAATGATGTGGAAACAACTTTGATTCAAACAGTTTTGCACAGTGGGTGGACACATCATACCATATTTATGTGACGTGTTTTCCCCCCAGGTTTGGTCAGAGGGACACGTCCATCCTGATGACCTCCTCTATAGAGCATCCCATGCACCTGCTGGAAAAAAACAGCACTCCCTTGAGGCAAAAAGCCGAACTGCGGTCAGTGCCAACCAAAATCTGAAATAGCTTTTGTTTTTATACAGTACTGAATAAAGGTATCAAGGCAATGACTGAACTTTCAAACTCTATACATCAAATGGTCATGTGCTCCCTCCCATCTTTAATCTCAGATCAGGAAGACATGCTGATGCTATCTTTACCAACAGCTACAGGAAGGTTCTAGGTCAAATCTCAGCCAGGAAGTTCCTACAGAGCATCATGGGAAAACGGCTACAGTGAGTAGTGGCTGTTTATGCACTCTGTCAGTAATGATATACTTTAGTTAAGCAATAAGGCCAGAGGTGTGGTATACAGCCAATATACCACAGCTAATGGCTGTTCTTAGCACGACACTACATGGAGTGCCTGGGCAAAGCCCTTAGCCACAGTATATTGGCCATACATCACAAACCCCAAGGTGCCTTATTGTGATTCTAAACTGGTTACAAACGTAATTAGAGCAGTTAAAGACATGTTGTCATACCTGTGGTATAATGTCTGATATACAACAGTTGTCAGCCAATCAGCACTCATGGCTCAAACCACCCAGTCTATAATTAAGTATAGAAGCACAAAAATGTTTATACTGTACTTATTCTTTTTCTGTTTTCAAACCCAGAGTAGAAGGCCGGAGCTATAATGTGAAATGCCAGTCAGACATTTACGAGGGCACCTACAAACAGGATCTGACATCTGTTCAGAGAAAACAGAGCTACAGGGGACAGCAAAACAATTTCAAGAAGCCAAGGTACAGTTCCCACCCAGTACACGCTTTGGAAATCATGATCTGTAAGCATTCAGGGCATACACGTACATTGCCAAATTGTAATCTGTGAAGTGTGTCTCTCGTGGAAATGCATAGTTGTGATTTAACTGACATTCATTCTTAAAATGTTCTCTTCCAGACTTCTATGTAGTGAATGTAAGCAAGGACAAAGTGAAGACAAGAAGTGTTTATCTGGCCAACTCCAACCCTAATGACCTGAAATGTCTAGATGAAAAAATTTAAATACCCCCAAAAAATGTAAAAGCTATTTTCCAATCAAAGCTTTGAGTCAAGAAAATCAATGTCGCTCAAGTTCATACACTCTGGCAAACAATTGTACTAAAAGGATATGTAACCACCGTTTTCACAATAAAGCAAAGAGATTTGATATGAGTCTGGTGCATTAATTTTGCTTCCTTCCTCCAACTGAAACAAATGCATTGTATAGGCACTACTATTTAAAGGACTTTAGAATATGATTGCATCAATAAGAAGCAGCAGTACACTCATTAATCCCAATTTCTTTAATTACAAAATTCCGGGAGAAATAGCTCACACCCTCCATGTAATTCAGTTAGGAGACAAGCAAATAATTAGATTTACGATGAACATGTCAGTGAAGCCACCTCAAACATCTATCAAAAGGCCTTTGATGGCTAACTTCTTGATGCACATTTTTACGAAGCAGTGGTAAGATGGGCACTGAGAAACAGGATTGTACAAAAAAAAAAAAAAGAAAAATCCATCCACACTTCATTATGAAACCACAAAATGATATCCAAGCCCATTGTAATAAAAAAATAATAAAAAAGGGGCATTTGCAAAATAGTCAAACAAAAATGAAGTGCAACGATGGTTAGCGTTACAGCCCTCAGTAGGAGTATCTGTGTCAGTAAGCATCTGTCCCATCACTCTACCGCAACCTTTGATTTTAACATTTACTTTCAAATGAAGTCAAACTGCATTTCAAATGTTCTATTGGATTCATGGAATAACATTCTTTTGATGACAGTCTGATGGTTGATGTGTCCTTAAATGAGTCCTTGAAAACCAAAAACGAAGCATCTTTAGTCTCCAATCTTCCGTCATCATTTACTTGCAATTCTGCCAGAGAAGAAAATAGATACATTAGTACGTTTGTTGTACATGTAAATTATCAGACAAAGACCTTTAAAAAAATAAATCTAGTGAGCTCCAAAAGTATTGGGAAAGAGACTGTACTCTGTACTCCAGCACCTTGGATTTGAAACTACACAATGACTATGGAGGTTGAAGTACAGACTGTCAGATTTAATTTGATGGTATTGTCATCCATAAAAATCAGGTCAACCACTTAGAAATTACAGCACTTTTTGTACATAGTTTCTACCCCCCTCCCTCCAGTTCAGGGGACAAAAAGTATTGGGACAAATTAACTTGTATTAAAGTAGTCAAGTTTAGTATTTGGTCCCATATCCTAGAACGCAATGATTACATCAAGCTTGTGACTCCACAAACTTGGATGCATTTTCCATTTGTTTTGGTTGTTTCTCATTTTATTCCCAATAGAAATGAATAGTAAATAATGTAGTGTCACTTTTATTGTAAATAAGACTAGAATGTTTCTAAACACATCTACATTGTGGATGGTACCATGATCACAGATAAATCGTGAATAATGAGGAGAGAGAAAGTTAAAGGCATAAATATAATATCCCCCAAAATGCTAATGTCCAATGTAATTGTTTTATTTAACCAGGTAGGCTAGTGCTAACTGCGACCTGGTCAAGATAAAACACAGCAGTTTGAAACGTACAACAACAACGAGTTACACATGGAATACACAGACATACAGCCATTAATACAGTATATATATATATTTTTTTAAATATGTCTATATACAGCGAGTGCAAAATGTGATGGTGAGAAGTTAGCATGTCTTTGGAGTCCGATATTTGTGAGTGTATCTTTCTCACTCATCCTTATTCACAATTCATTCAGGAGTATCCGTTATCATGGAAGCATCCACATTAATGTAGAAGTGTTTAGAAACATTTATTATTTTTACACTAAAAGTGACAATACATTATTTACTATTCATTTCTATTGGGCACACAATTAAACTGAAATGAGATCTAAAAATGTAAAGCCTGCATGAGAAGTCCTGGATACATTAAAATCACATCCGATGTGTCAAACTTCATGCATTTCTTTCCAGCATAAAGATGAAGAGTACAGGATTTCTCTGCAACAGAATATGAACTGCAGAACAATGAGGATGATAGGATAATGCAGAGCTTTGCCAATGAGGAAACACCACACACACGTTGCATCTTTAGAATAACCATGTACAATGGCAGGCAATATTAAAATGAATAACTGGTGACATGGACAGGATGGAAAAGGTGAGCCAAGATGATTTTATGGTGGGATGAGCAAGATGCTGGTGAGTGAGCACTGCACCACACAGCCATGCATTATACAGGGCAATGGGGATGCAGTCCATAGAGATGCCCTTACTTCAGCCTGGAAGACTGGCCCTTTGTTATTAGAAAACAGGCCTCTACCGCAGGCTCCTATACTTTGCCAACCTACTACTTTGCTCTGCGGCAATCCTGAAAGAGAGAGATGTAGCAAGGAGTAGACAGAAGAGTTAGGGAGACAGGAGGGCACTATAGGAGACGGTGGCTAAAGAAAGAAAGTCAGGCAAGCAGAACCTAGTCACGTTTCATCAATTGTGAAATTAAATCCACCGACTCCACATCAACCAAAAGGAGCATGAGACAAGCATATGGTTAAAAGGACTGGGTCAGAAAAGACAGGAGTAAGGTCCAGTAATTCCACAGTAACACTAGGCAATTAGAGCTTGACGCCTTCAGCCAGTGACACTTATTACCACTGTGTCTCTATGGCCTTTGGAGAGCTCTACATGTGGAAGGCTTGAGGGGAAAAATCACCCACACAGTTGAATCTGGCCAGGCCCTCATGGTCCCAGTAGACATACGCTCTACAGCGGCGGCTCCACTCTTCTGCTAGCCAGGCAGGGCGAGGGGCCCTGGGGGACACACACTGAGGGGGCAGTGCGTCACAGTAGGCCCTTACACACGATCTCAAGGGCCCTGAGTGAACGTCCAGCAGCCACCATCTCAGAGAAGCACCAAGAGGTCCCAAAGCCCCAGAGTCCTTCTCGTATGAAGAGAGGTCAAACTTTCTCCCTGTGGTCAAGAGCTCTCCAGGCAGAAAATCTCTGACAGTCAGTCTGTGTTGCGAAATGCTAACAGAAGCCATACCTCTTGACTGCTTTCTGGGCCAGCATGCGGTTTCCAGCCAGGAAGGTGAGACTGCCGATGATGGCCAGGTACTTAAGGGTCTGGAACATGTTGAGGTGAGTCCAGTAGACGTACATCAGTCCCAGCATGCCTGAAACATCACAATAAACAGAGTAAAGGTGATAAACTAGGAAAAAGAGATATCGGTGGAGTGACAATGCCAGTAGATTCCATTGTAATCCATGACTCAGAACTCCGTACTCACATGCGTGGCCCACATGGAAGAGGACAGCGCTGGGGGAGAGGCTGAAGTTTGAGATGTTGGCCCCGAGTTTGAACCACTGAACAGAGAGGGGGCGAGAACAAGAGAATATTGTTCATGGACCACAGCAGTACAACAAAAGGTCTGGAAATTGATTCATTTACAATGCACTGATGCAAGCCTTTCACAACATGGACAATGTCATCACGCAACTGTGTCAGAAATTACATACAGCATCACTATTGTCATTTCAAATCAAAACAAGTGTTGTTAATCAAAACCCAAGGCTCATTCAGGAAGTATCCAGGTTTTATTCTAAAAGGGCCTTGTTAAACAGAAAAGACAGTGAAGAGGCAAATATGAAAATGTTCTAAAAAGAAGCCTTTGGACCTTCAAACAAATCTAAACTTTAAGAAGTAAAGAGTGTCACCAGAATAAGCAGCAGCAGGAAGGGTGAGAGGACGAGGGCTGTGAAGGCGTTGGACACCACTGTGGGTGGCTTCTTCTCTGGCTCCCGGAACAAGTGCTGCACACAACAAGAACATCAGGTCAAGTCCCCCTTCTCATCTATTTGTTTCAACAACCACGCACAACATGGACATTGGTGTAATCGTTAATCCAAACGGAAAACAAGTTTTTAATTGGACAAATTCAGGTAGTTCCCTCCCCATTTTGTTCCTAGTGAATACACCCCAGCTATTCATCTATTTATTTGTCAGCGACATCACACAACATGGATATTGCACCAGAGTTAGCTTAGCTATATAGCTCCTTTCAAGCTATGACTAGCAACCAGAACAGTAGAGAAACAAACTAATGTGTTAGATTTATATGCAAGACTTGTTGGTTTACCTGGATATCTGGCTTAGGCATGTAAAGGGTCTTAGATTGGATGGCTGCTGGGGCCTCCTCATCAAGGAACTTCAGGACAACGTCAGCCACGTTCCACAGAATGGGGTTCTCCAAGGTGGCATCTCCCACAATGAGGTAGAGGGCATATGTTCCAGACATTGAGTCAAACTCAGACTTCCTCTCGGCTGTGTCCAGCTCAAACTTGTAAAGATTCTTACTGTCAGGCTCAGCCACAAACACAACCTCTTGGCCAGTTTTCTGATTGTGCAACCTCACAAAGGTCTGGAGAGAAAGACAATAACAATACTCAAGAGATATAATAGCACAATGCAATTTTGACGGAATGAGAGTATGAATATAAAAATGTAGTCCCACAGGAACAGCTAAATACCTGATGTGGCGTGAGCTCTACTCCAGTATTGACATCCACTAACTGGAAAGTCATGGCAAAGTTCTGGTGGCTGTCTGCAGTAAAGGAACCCTTGGCCTTGAAGGGATAGTCCACCCTGGAAATGGAAAAAAAAAAGGTATGGCTAATGGTAGGGCCTTGAGTTTTTCCATATAACCTGCAGTTCCATATAACCTGCAGTAAATAACTCTGGGTCTTAGTTATGGGTCTGACAAGAGCAGTATTAAAAGGGCTTCATATACGAGGTTGGGCTCTCTAACCTGGATGTCTTGGTGCCGATGCTCTGGTCCTTATCCACTACAGACAGGTCCATATTAGTGATGGCCACCTCAGTGGACACCTTCACTTTTAGCTGAAGGCATGTGGGGAGAAGAAGAGAGATGCCGGAAAATTAGAAATTCAAGGGAATTCATATGATGAAATTTACATGCAAATTTCAAGGTGATTAGTGTCACATTTATGGTGAATTAGTGTCAGAGAGAGTAAAAGGAAATGCTAGAGGTTAATTGCTTTGACACATGGTAAAGTAGCAAAGGTTAGTAAGCTAATGAAAGCGGCTACTAAGTAAGAACCCTCCATTTCGAGCAAAATGAACTGCTAACCTTTTGGCAAAAGCCAAAGGCAACTGACTTAACTTACAAGAACTTTAACTTCTCACAATTACAAATTCAAAACTATACAGTGCATTCGGAAAGTATTCAGACCCCTTGACCTTCCCACTTTGTTACATTACAGCCTTATTCTAAAATGGATTAAGTCGTTTTCCCCCCCTCAACAATCTACACACAATACCTCATAATGACAAAGCAAACAGGTTTAGAAATATTAACTTTAAAAAAAAGAAAACTGAAATTACATTTTCATAAGTTCTCAGACCCTTTACTCAGTATTTTGTTGAAGCACAGGCTCTGGCTGGGCCACTCAAGGACATTCAGAGACTTGTCACGAAACCACTCCTGCGTTGTCTTGGCTGTGTGCTTAGGGTCGTTGTCCTGTTGGAAGCTGAATCTTCGCCCCAGTCTGAGGTCCTGAGTGCTCTGGAGCAGGTTTTCATCAAGGATCTCTCTGTACTTGTTTACATTCATCTTTCCCTTGATCCTAACTAGTCTCCCAGTCCCTGATGCTGAAAAACATCCCAAAAGCATTATGCTGCCACCACCATGCTTCACCGTAGGCATGGTGCCAGGTTTCCTCCAGACGTAACGCTTGGCATTCAGGCCAAAGAATTCAATCTTGGTTTCATCAGACTAGAGAATCTTGTTTCTCATGGTCAGAGTCCTTTAGGTGCCTTTTGGCAAACTTCAAGCGGGCTGTCACGTACCGTTTTCTGAGGAGTGGCTTCAGTCTGGCCACTGATCCATAAAGGCCTAATTGGTGGAGTGCCGCAGAGATGGTTGTCCTTCTGGAAGGTTCTCCCATCTCCACAGAGGAACTCTGAAGCTCTGTCCGACAGACCATCAGTTTCTTGGTCACCTCCCTGACCAAGGCCCTTCTCCACCAATTGCTCAGTTTGGCAGGGTGGCCAGCTATAGGAAGTCTTGGTGGTTCCAAACTGCTTCCATTTAAGAATGGAGGCCACTGTGTTATTGGGGACCTTCAATGCTGAAGAAATGTTTTTGTACCCTTCCCCAGGTCTGTGCCTTGACACAATCCTGTCTCAGAGCTCTACTGACAATTCCTTCAACCTCCTGGAATGGTTTTTCTCTGACATGCACTGTCAACTGTAGGACCTTATATAGACAGGTGTGTGCCGTTCCAAATCATGTCCAATCAATTGAATTTACCACAGGTGGACTCCCATCAAGTTGTAGAAACATCTCAAGGATGATCAATGGAAACAGGAAGCACCGGAGCTCAATTTTGAGTCTCTTAGCAAAGTGTCTGAATACTTACATAAATATCTTTTTTTCTTTGCAATAAATGTGCCTATATTTCTAAAACTCTGTTTTCGCTTTGTCATTATGGGGTAGTGCGTGTAGGTTGATGGGATATTTTTTTTAATCCATTTTAGAATAAGGGTAACAAAATGTCGAAAAAGTCAAGGGGTCTGAATACTTTCCCGAATGCACTGTACCTTTCATACTTGGTGATGAGTGAACCATGTCCCCATTTCGGAAAATTTTAACTGGCATAAACTTCCAAATAATATAGAATATTGTTTATCATGCATGTAAGCAGGTACAAAATTCCCAATACATTTTCTCTTGAAAAGAAGGCCAGCTCACCTCAACCTGACTGGCAACCAATCGGGTGTCCCCGGTGATAGCCACAGAGAACTGGTAATATCCACTGGCTGGCTGGCTAGCCATGAAGTTCAGTTCAAAAATGCCACTGTAAAACAGGTAAAAATAATTATTACACACTACAACGCAGACATACAAATAACATACACAAATCATCCATATTAAAAATCAACACAACTAGCAAATTATTGCCCAGACAAATTCTAATCTTTCTATCATACTTACTCCCTGAGGGAGAAAGGTGCCTGGGTGAGTAGGACGCTCTTAGAGGCCACAGCTTGAGCAGATTCCACCACCACACTGGCTGAGGCAAGAGGATTGGAGAGGACGTCAGTCACCAGAAGCTGTGGTAAAGACAAGGAGGCAGAAATATGTCGGTGAAAAGAAAAGCATAATGTGTGAGAGAAGACCATTTCTCAGTGGTTGACTAGAGCAGGGTTTCCCAAATTCAGTCCTGCCCCCAAGTAATGGACAAAAAAAAATTAAGTGTAGTCAGTCACTGATTTAGAAACACCAGTCATGGTGGAGCGTACCTGCAGGATTGGCTGGCTGTGGGAGACTGTGGCAGGCCCCTGGGCGCTGACGATGACTGGCACGTGGAAGCGGTTGTTGGAGAGGGCGGCAGCAGCACAGGCTACACTGAAAGCCTCAGACAGGGAGTGCCAGGACTTCTTACTGAACACAGAGTTCACCAGCTGGATCACCTGGTCCTGTGAGGAAAACAGCTCACATTAGTTCCACATGCATAGTTATTTTAAAATAGGTAGGTTGGCATTGTTATTCTAGATGTCTATTATTATAATACAGATGTCTAATACATGACACATGTTCAGGAAATATCCCTGGCCCTACTCGTGCAGTCTGCTTTCCTTCAACTCCCCTGCATCAATCTACCACCCACATAAATTGTGAGAGCAGTTTACCTCTTTCAGAGGAGGCTCTGTGTCCACATGGTCTGAGAGTGTGTAGGCTGCTGTCACAAACAGGGCAGTTGCCTCAAGTCCCTCCTCGAACTGGAGGTACACTCCACCCAAGTCATCCAATCGTGCTGCAAGATCCTTAAGAGGGAGAGAAAGGTTAAAATATAACACCTCTGCTTGAGAAACCAGTTTGCATGTGAGTAAATAGTAACTCTGTAAAGTAATTTACCAAACTAAACCTGCAGCACAGCACCACCTGGTGGACTTGTGAAACTCACCTCAATCTCCTCCAGGATTCCTCCAAGCTCAGCCTGCTGGGAGAGACGGGTGGCAGTCTGGAGTGCCGTGGTGATCCTGTACAGAAAGACAAGAAAATAACAGTCACAATACAATGACAAAACACTGTCATGGCTTTAGATCCATGTCCATAGGAATACCTTCTGTTCAAAAGCAGAGTTTGTTTGAAACGATTCAAAGTAACAATGAAGTTCAGAAGCTTATTTCTACCAGTTAAACATGGCAGATCTCCCAAAAGATCAAATAAATTATCCAGCAGCAAGTCTGTTCCACCTGCCAGGCTAGCATGTATTACTCACGCCAAGACATTGTCCTCTTTAGCAATACGGGCGACCAGGGCACCGACGACTTCCTGTGAAGCCAGAGGAAGCCCTAGGGAACTGAGGGCGCTAACAGCTCTGAAGATCTGTGTGACTGTAGAGTCCTCACTGACTGCTGCCAGAAGGATGTCACGGGTCTCATTGGACACCGGGATCTAAAAAAGGATGAATAGAGAAGTCAACAGAACCAAGATATTAGTGAAGAATTCACTGGCAGAGCATCCAAAAGCACAAACACAAATATTGTTCGCCGGTTCATCTTGCTAGAGGAGCAAATGACATGTTTTGGTAATATAGAATCAAGCACCCTATACGAGTACCTACCTCACAGTCTGAGATGGCCTGACTGGCCTCAGCAGCAAAGAAGAGGGAGTCGACACTCATGGGGTCCAGTTGGGCCTTCAAGAAATGACAGGCATCCTGCAAAAGGAAAAACAAGGATTTGATTTGGCAACAAACTGTCTCCCTAGGATTTTTTCTGTAGTGGAAAACATTGTGGACATGAATAGCCTAAGGTGCAAACTTAACACTAGTGCAAACATGCCATAGGGTACATGTTTTGGGTACTCCAGTCAAGCCCCTTTACTTCAATATTTTTTTTTCATTTTCTTACATTTTCATCAGCAACTGAGGCTCCAAGCTTGCTTAGACCAACAATCGAGTAGTATGCTGATGCCAAGTCTGTGAAGGGTTGGCTCAGGAAAGCTTGAAGTCTCGCAACGTCTGACAGGGAAAGGTGATGGGATGGGGTCAGAGCCTGGGCTCCGAGAGCCACGGTGAGGAGCACCAAGCTGAACAAACCTGTGGGCACATACATGAATGGTTACAGGAAATATTGCAACCATTTTATAGGTGTAGACGTGTGAAGTCAAAGTGAAGTAGTTCGTAGACTCATTCATGCGGCCATTACACAGAAACCCATGCAGAACATCCAATTCCTTAACTAGATGAACCAGCTAGTTATCTAAATAACTTATCTAAATAATTGAACAAACTAGCTAACCAGCTAACGTGAGCGAGAGATTTCAAACTCACTAGACACATTACAGACAACGCTAGTTCGTATACAATCCAATGGTCTTCATGATGGTGTACCTGTGAAATACATGTCGAGCAAGATCTTGCTAGCTAGCTACGACAACCGTGTTAGCTAGCTCACTAACGTTCAGCTTCCATTGGTCCTGTCACTCCAAATCCATTACATACCTGCACCCGTCATTTCTTGACTAAAAACTCTGGTAATATAAAACCACCGCTAGATTATATTACTAAATTATAATAACCATTAATACGAAGTGTATTCATATGGTATTTAGGGCAAACAAAACCCTAAAATACTTACGAGGTTGAGCCATTTCTTATCCTCTAATGCAGCGTCACCAAAGAGCCGGAATTGCTTCCGGGATCCAAGCCTTGGACAGTACCATTTCAAAGACAAGGGGTGGTATTTGCATTTTCAGACTGGTATTGTTATTAGACACACACCTTTCACATAACGTATTGTGTCCAACTATACTACAATAAAATACATGTTTAAATCGCATATCCTCATTCTTTGTTTTATTCCATGTTCAATCTAACACTCGTTACCCCTATTCGTGTAATTGGTTACAACCAACTCCTGCAAATGAATGAACTTGTTCGGATATCAGAACCAGAGGTTTGTTGGACCATCTGAAATGTGGGCGAGAATGATTTGCGTTTTAAATAGAAAATACAATAATCTCGTGTAATATCCGCAAACACTGTACATTTACATACAAATTCACATTTTATTTCAGTGCCTTTCAAAATTTACCGGGCTCCCGTGCCCGCCCCCTCAAAACAAAAAGGTGCATTGTGTCCGTTTTTCATTGGTCCTCAACAAGAAACAAACCATTCTCTCAAACCAGTCTCAAAATATTAATCACTAAAAGGAAACTTCTAAAATGGCATCATAGATTACTTGTTCAATCACACATTGTTTAAATGCACAGACAATTTTACAAAATTGTTCATAACATTTGTTTTAATTTTTTTTTTTTTTTTTTTACATTAGTCAGATACATCTCAGACATCTTGTTATCTGCAAGCAGAACATTCTCTGTTTTCAGCAGAAACATTCTGTAATTCAAAGCACCATAATCTTATCAAATCTATACTTTGGACAAGGGAATAGGGCAACCTGAGTGTATGATGATTCTTCTACAGTGATTCATATTCACATCACATACTTCTATTCCTAATAAAATAGTAGCCTATAATAAACCTTAGATTGGCTAGTAGACTATATAACGTAAAAATAGATAATAGGAAACAAACATTTCAGCAACCCCTCTGTTCACTTGTGTCAACTTGTTTCCATTCTTCATTGATTGATCAAGTAATCAAATGCATGAGACAGTTACAACCGCAACTCAATACTGATAGATGTCAGTGCAAAATGACATGTTTACTTGAGATATCAAAATGAAAACATTAAGATGATCGACCTTTACATTACTTTTAAGTATGACAAACGTGATGCAAGTGTGGATTATTCAATTGTTGATGGACTGTGGTAAAACTTACTAGGAAATGGTGTGTAGATTCAAACAGCATTACATTTGGAAAAACTTGAAATAACATTATAAAGTTGCCCTACAATAAACATTTTTTCCCCACATTTACAAGTATCCACTACTTCAGTTCAGTTGAGCTTGTCAACATAGCACGGCATCAAACATTTTTTACAAAACCTTTTAGAAACCTATAACAAACATATAACCATGCTATGAAAGAAAACCAACACAATAAGCTTTGGAAGTCACATTAAACATGTTTAACACAATGAAAATGTCTGCACAGCAGTGAGTTATGCCACCTTCACATGCTCGTCACTTCCTATTTCTTAGTTGTGATGACGGAAATACGACTTTGTTTCATTCATGTACTTTTTGATCAGAACAATTCTTCAACCAAAGCTTGATAAACTAGTGACGTTGCTAATAATAAACAGCTAGCTTGATTAACATTGACAATATCGTCAAACTAGCTACATTCTCCATATTGATAAGGTTGTAGTTGACAAAAACCGATGTCATCTTTTGTTTGTAAAGGTAAAAGGGCACTGGTGAAACGTCACAACTCTGCAACAACATTCTCAGTTTCCCACTTGTAATCCAACTATTTATTTAACCCTTATTTTACCAGGTAAGTTGACTGAGAACACATTCTCATTTACAGCAATGACCTGGGGAATAGTTACAGGGGAAAGAAGGGGGGATGAATGAGCCAATTGTAACCTGGAGAGGATGGTATGAAGGCCAGATTGGGAATTCAGCCAGGACACCGGGGTTAACACCCCTACTCTTACGATAAGTGCCATGGGATCTTTAGTGACCACAAAGAGTCAGGACACCCGTTTAACGTCCCATCCGAAAGACGGCACCCTACACAGGGCAATGTCCCCAATCACTGCCCTGGGGCATTGGGATATATTTTTTTAGACCAGAGGAAAGGGTGCCACCTACTGGCCGTCCAACACCACTTCCAGCAGCATCTGGTCTCCCATCCAGGGACCAACCCTGCTTAGCTTCAGATACAAGCCAGCAGTGGGATGCAGGGTGGTATGCTGCTGGCATAGAGGGTTGTTTAAGTGAAACTTCCCAGACACAAATAGGAATTTCCCCAACTCTGATAGCATGTGAACACAGCATTAGTGAGAACTTGGTAGTGAAGAGGGCTCAGGACAGGATGAGGGCCCGGTTGGGAGCGTGGGATTTTAGTGAGCGGAGGTAACATCTTGCTTTCTCTGTCATTATAAGTTGGTCCTTAGTCCGTCCACATACCACTGCTTCCCATGCCTGGGACATCTAACGACACAACAACGCATATCAATAACTTCAGATACAAACATGCGAAGGAAAGACATCATGACAAGACAGATATAATATTATGATACTTACTGGGGTTGGTGGCACTGGGTTGGAATATGCACAACTCTCCCTGGGTCCTAAACAGAAGCCCTGATCCAGAACATTCTCCTCTTTATATTCCCTCTTCATGCAAAAGGACGAAGAGTTGAGAGACATCTCAGCCTGTAACAAAGACAAGACAAAATACAAAATCAATGAAAACACTATAAAAAAATAACATAACCATTTCATCCATGTCTAATGAATGTACCTTAGGACAGGGTTGGGGCCCAAACTTAATGGACTGATGCCTGGAGGTGACCGTCTCTTTGCAGTCCATGACATCCAAGGCCAGAGATTTACGCACTTTCTTCATTGTAGGTCGATGCTGGAACCAAAGGAATGGATCACATATTCAGACCATTCCATAACACTGAGAAGCAGCATTGGTTGAAGTAAATTATGCTTCTTCTTAGATGTAAACTTCCTCCTGCCATCTTTCATCATACTCACCACCTGCTTGCGTCTTTGCACAAGTGGACTCTCATCCGTCACGATCAGCTCAATCCCAGTCTCTTTCAAGAGGACTTCTTTCAAGTCCTCCTCGTTCGGAGTCTGAGGCTAAGACATAAAGAAAGAAAATGCTTTCAGTGGAATCTTGAATAAATTATCCACCCAGACAATTAGGTTGCTTTCGTTGACATCTGTAGTGAATGAGGGACTTACCAGAGGCAGCAAAGGACCATACTTCTCCATGGCATTTTTGAATGGAGTTGGAGTCCGCGGGGTGGTGTAAAGATTTGACTTGTGGTTGGGTGTGATGAACCTTTATGAAAATTCAAAATGAAATATCATTATATTTTGCCACAAGAGAGTCATCATAGTGCATGCTAATAATCCCTTATTACATACAAGAAATGTGTGTCAGTAATTACTTATTACATACACTGAGTTCGAGTACAGCTTGGATGCAAACACAGAGTTTTCCTTCTGTGTGAGTGGAGTCTTGTCACGGTGTAGTGGTGTGGTACCCTCGGACTTCTGACTACAGACTGGGGTAGAAGTGAGGGATGGATTCTCCAGTTCAAAGTTGTCCTGTTTGGTCCACATGTTGAGGAACTGGAAACATATTCAAAGTAACGTGACCCCCAACATCCATTTGCAATCATACCATATAAATAAAAATATGGCGTTTAATGTGAGGGATAAAATAATTGGTAGAATGTGTTTTGGGCAACATCATTCATTACAGTTGAAATATATATGGCAAATGGAAATCCAAACTGGATGGTATTCAGAGATAGAGAGGAGGGATTGAGGGTTGCTGAAGGATGGGACTAAAAACCAAACATAAGATAACTATCGTAAAATATACTGTGTCCGTAAAATGTATATAGAATGTATAAACTGGAAGTAGAAGCCTAAGTGTTGTTGTCCATTAGTTTACTCCAATTAGGGGAGAGGTGGTAGGGTTAGGGGAAAATAAAAAATATACACTACCAGTCAAAAGTTGACACACCTACTCATTCAGGGGTTTCTCTTTATTTTTACTATGTTCTACATTGTAGAATAATAGTGAGGACATCAGAAATAACACATATGGAATCAGATAGTAACCAAAAAAAGAGTGTGCAAAGCTGTCATCAAGACAAAATGTGGCTACTTAGAAGAATCTAAAATATATTTTGATTTGTTTAACACTTTTTTGGTTACTACATGATTCCATGTGTTATTTCTTAGTTTTGATGTCTTGTAGAAAATAGTAAAAGTAAAGAAAAACCCTTGAATGAGTAGGTGTGTCTTAACTTTTGACTGGTACTGTATACTACCTGTCAAAAGTTTTAGAACACCTACTCATTCAAGGGTTTTTATTTATTTTTACATTGTAGAATAATAGTGAAGAAATAAAAACTAAGTAACAAATATGTAATCATGTAGTAACCAAACTATATTCAAATAGCCACACTTCGACTTGATGACAGCTTTGCACACTCTTGGCATTCTCTCAACCAGCTTCCAGTCACCTGGAATGCATTTCAATTAACAGATGTGCCTTTTTAATTTGTGAAATTTCTTTCCTTCTTAATGCGTTCGAGCCAATCAGTTTTGTTGTGACAAGGTAGGGGTGGTATACAGAAGATAGCCCTATTTGGTAAAAGACCAAGTCCATATTATGGCAAGAACAGTTCAAATAAGCAAAGAGAAACGACAGTCCATCATTACTTTTAGACATGAAGGTCAGTCAATCCGGAACATTTCAAGAAAGTGCAGTTGCAAAAACCATCAAGCGCTATGATGAAACTGACTCTCATGAGGACCACCACAGGAATGAAAGACACAGAGTTACCTCTGCTGCAGAAGATAAGTTCATTAGAGTTAACAGCCTCAGAAATTGCAGCCCAAATAAATGCTTCACAGAGTTCAAGTTACAGAAACATCTGAATCAGGCCTTCATGATCAAATTGCCGCAAAGAAACCACTACTAAAGGACACCAATAAGAAGAAGAGACTTGCTTGGGCCAAGAAACACGAGCAAGACAGACTGGTGGAAATTTGTCTTTGGGTCTGGAGTCCAAAAATTGGAGATTCCAACCACCGTGTCTTTGTGAGACGTGGTGTGGGTGAACGGATCATCTCTGCATGTGTATTTCCCACCATAAAGCATGGAGGTGGTGGTGTTATGGTGTGGGGGTGCTTTGCTGGTGAAACGGTCTGTGATTTATTTAGAATTCAAGGCACACTTAACAAGCATGGCTACCACAGCATTCAGCAGCGATACGCCATCCCATCTGGTTTGGGCTTAGTGGGACTATCATTTGTTTTTAACAGGTCAATGACCCAACACACCTCCGCAAAACACTAGTCTCAACGTCAACAGTGAAGAGGCGACTCCGGGATGCTGGCCTTCTAGGCAGAAATGCAAAGAAAAAGCCATCGCAGACAATAAAAAGAAAAGATTAAGATGGGCAAAAGAACAGACACTGGACATGGCTTTTTCTTTGCAACTGCCTAGAAAGCCAGCATTACAGAGTTTCCTCTTCACTGTTGACGTTGAGACATTTTTTTGTGTAGGTACTATTTAATCAAGCTGCCGGCTGAGGACTTGTGAGGCGTCTGTTTCTCAAACTAAACACTAATGTACTTGTCCTCTTGCTCAGTTGTGCACCGGGGCCTCCCACTCCTTTCTATTCTGGTTAGAGCCAGTTTGCTCTGTTCTGTGAAGGGAGTAGTACACAGCGTTGTACGAGATCTTCAGTTGCTTGGCAGTTTCTCACATGAAATAGCCTTCATTTCTCAGAACAAGACTAGGCTGACAAGTTTCAGAAGAAAGTTATTTGTTTCTGGCCATTTTGAGCCTGTAATCAAACCCACAAATGCTGATGCTCCAGATACTTAACTAGTCTAAAAGCCAGTTTTATTGATCTTTAAATCAGAAAAACAGTTTTCAGCTGTGCTAACAATTGCAAAAGTGTTTTCTAATTATCAATTAGCCTTTCAAAATGATAAACTTGGATTAGCTAACACATCGTGCCATTGGAACACAGGAGTGATGGTTGCTGATAATGGGCCTCTGTACAGCTATGTAGATATTCCATTAAAAATCAGCTATTTCCAGCTACAATAGTCACAACATCTACACTGTATTTCTGATCAATTGTATGCTATTTTAAATGTGCTTTTCTTTCAAAAACAAGGACATTTCTAAGTGACCCCAAACTTTGGAACGGTAGTGTGTGTGTGAGAGAGATACACACATAATTCTGAACAAAGCAAAAGTCACTGATGAGTCATCTCACTGTGTGTTAGGTCATGGTGGTCGAGCGATTACCTGTGAGGGAGAGAAGGGCAGGATCTTGACCGGGGTGCTCTTGGGGGTCCTGGAGTAGTTGGAGTCAGGAGATAGAGCGATGCGACGGCGGCTGCGGCGGGTCAGTATGGAGGGTGGGGTGATTCCTCCAGGGGAGATGGGGATCAGCTCTCCCCGGTTGCCCTTGCTCAGCTCCTGCAGGGCGCTGCCCTCCAGACGGAACTGGGTCCGCTCTGGGCTCTGGCTCTCCTCAGGCAGATCAAAGACAGACATGTTGCACCATCCATCTAGGTCCTGGTGGAGGGCAAGAAACAGTTTATGAAATATGATTTCCCAAGCTACGTCTGCCCCAAATCTAGTCATACTCTACATATCTGTTCAAATGTGACCTCTTTGGTGATTCATGCAAAGTAGAAGATTAACATTGTGAAACTAAGAAGACTTAGGTATTACAACCCATCCAGAACTCTTACCCCATCCACCATATCCATCACCTCCTTTAAGCCTGGGCCGTTGGGAGAGAGGAAGCCTGAGCTGTCCACCACCCAGCTATTGGTATTCAGTTCACCTCCTGGGGTGTCTGGCTCACTTTTGGGTGTCTTTGACTGTTGAGGAGAGACCGCCTTGTGGGAGCCTGCTTCCCTTGGTCCACCTCTCACAGTGGATGTACTGGTATTCTCCTGTAGGGGCGACATACGCTTGATAATCAGTATGAGAGAGAGAAGTACAGATGAACTGAATATGAATGAACACAAACAGCTACCAGTACAATGTGTTCTACCTTGAAAAACAGTATAGGTTGGTGATATAGGGCTACTTAATGTTAGATCCCTCACTTCCAAGGCAGTTATAGTCAATTAACAAATCACTGATCATAATCTTGATGTGATTGGCCTGACTGAAACATGGCTTAAGCCTGATGAGTTTGCTGTGTTAAATGAGGCCTCACCTCCTGGTTACACTAGTGACCATATCCCCCCATGCATCCTGCAAAGGCGGAGGTGCTGCTAACATTTACAATAGCAAATTTCAATTTAGAAAAAAATAAAAATACGTTTTCGTCGTTTGAGCTTCTAGTCATGAAATCTATGCAGCCTACTCAATCACTTTTTATAGCTAATGTTTACAGGCCTCCTGGGCCATATACAGCGTTCCTCACTGAGTTCCCTGAATTGCTATCGGACCTTGTAGTCATGGCAGATAATATACAAAATGTTGGTGACTTTAATATTCACATGGAAAAGTCCACAGACCCACTCCAAAGGGCTTTCAGAGCCACCATCGACTCAGTGGGTTTTGTCCAACATGTCTCCAGACCTCCGCACTGCCACAGTCATACTCTGGACCTAGTTTTGTTGTAGATCTTTGTTTTTCCTCATAATCCTGGACTATCGGACCACCATTTTATTACATTTGCAATCGCAACAAATAATCTGCTCAGACTCCAACCAAGGATCATCAAAAGTCGTGCTATAAATTCTCAGACAACCCAAAGATTCCTAGATGCCCTTTCAGACTCCCTCCGCCTACCCAAGGACGTCAGAGTACAAAAATCAGTTAACCAACTAACTGAGGAACTCAATTTAACCTTGCGCAATACCCTAGATGCAGTCACACCCCTAAAAACAAAAAACATTTGCCATAAGAGACTAGCTCCCTGGTATACAGAAAATACCTGAGCTCTGAAGCAAGCTTCCAGAAAATTGGAACGGAAATGGCGTTACACCAAACTGGAAGTCTTCCGACTAGCTTGGAAAGACAGTACCGTGCAGTATCGAAGAGCCCTCACTGCTGCTCGATCATCCTATTTTTCGAACTTAATTGAGGAAAATAAGAACAATCCAACATTTATTTTTGATACTATGCGGATGAGACACAGCTGTACATTTTGATGAAACATGGTGAAGCCCCAAAATTCCCCTCCCTGGAAGCCTGTGTTTCAGACATTTGGAAGTGGATGGCGTCAAGTTTTCTACTTTTAAACTCGGACAAAACAGAGATGATTGTTGTAGTTCCCAAGAAACAAAGAGATCTTCTGTTGAATCTGACAATTAATCTTGATGGTTGTACAGTCGTCTCAAATAAAACTGAAGGACCTCGGCGTTACTCTGGACCCTAAACTCTCTATTGAAAAACATATCAAGCATTTCAAGGACAGCTTTTTTCCATCTACTTAACATTGCAAAAATCAGAAACGTTCTGTCCAAAAATGATGCTGAAAAATGTATCCATGCATTTGTCACTTCTAGGTTAGACTACTGCAATGCTCTACTTTCCGGCTACCCGGATAAAGCACTAAATAAACTTCAGTTAGTGCTAAACACGGCTGCTAGAATCTTGACTAGAACCAATAAATTTGATATTACTCCAGAGATAGCCTCTCTACACTGGCTTCCTGAACGGAAAGGCACTGGAGCAACGAACTGCCCTTGCCGTCTCTGCCTGGTCGGTTCCCCTCTCTACTGGGATTCTCTGCCTCTAACCCTATTACAGGGGCTGAGTCACTGGCCTACTGGTGCTCTTCCATGCCGTCCCTGGGGGTGCGTCGCTTGAGTCACAGACGATCTTCCTGTCCGGGTTGGCGCCCCCCCCCTTGGGTTGGAGATCTTTGTGGGCTATACTCGGCCTTGTCTCAGGATGGTAAGTTAGTGTTTGGAGATATCCCTCTAGTGGTGTGGGGGCTGTGCTTCGGCAGAGTGGGTGGGGTTATATCCTGCCTGTTTGGCCCTGTCCGGGGGTATCGTCGGATGGGGCCACAGTGTCTCCCGACCCCTCCTGTCTCAGCCTCCAGTATTTATGCTGCAGTAGTTTAAGTGTCGGGAGGCTAGGGTCAGTCTGTTATATCTGAAGTATTTCTCCTCTCTTATCCAGTGTCCTGTGTGAATTTAAGCATGCTCTCTCTAATTCTCTCTCTCGGAGGAGGACCTGAGCCTTAGGACCATTCCTCAGGACTACCTGGCCTGATGACTCCTTGCTGTCCCCAGTCCACCTGGCCGTGCTGCTGCTCCAGTTTCAACTGTTCTGTCTGCGGCTATGGAACGCTGACCTGTTCACCAGACATGCTACCTGTCCCAGACCTGCTGTTTTCAACTCTCTAGAGACAGCAGGAGCGGTAGAAATACTCTGAATGATAGGCTATGAAAAGCCAACTGACATTTACTCCTAAGAGGACTGGCCACCCCTCACAGCCTGGTTCCTCTCTAGGTTTCTTCCTAGGTTCTGGCCTTTCTAGGGAGTTTTTCCTAACCATCGTGCTTTTACACCTGCATTGCTTGCTGTTTGGGGTTTTAGGCTGGGTTTCTGTACAGCACTTTGTGACATCAGCTGATGTAAGAAGGGCTTTATAAATAAATAAATTTGATTGATATTTTAACACGCTCTCTATCTACTTCACTATATATTTATCACACAAAACACTACAGTTGATCTGCTTTTTCCCCCCAAATAGAAGGTAGCCGGCATCCAGTGTTTGAATTCTTACCAGCAGTGTGGTATCCTGGTCTGGATCCCTCTCCATTGAACCGTCATAGTCCATCTGTAGAGACATAACAAATCATGTTTCACAGCACAACATTCAAATGAGGATTACGTTGAGGATAGCACCGATGTTGTCAAACTAATTTAAAGCAGAACCTACATTTGAAGTCAGAAGTTTACATACACCTTAGCCAAATACATTTAAAAACTCAGTTGTTCACAATTCCTGGCATTTAATCCTAGTAAAAATTCCCTGTCTTAGGTCAGTAAGGATCACCACTTTATTTTAAGAATTTGAAAAGTCAGAATAATAGTAGAGAGAATGATTTATTTCAGCTTTTATTATTTTCATCACATTCCCAGTGAGTCAGAAGTTTACATACACTCAATTAGTATTTGGTAACATTGACTTTAAATTGTTTAACTTGGGTCAAACATTTTGGGTAGCCTTCCACAAGCTGGGTGAATTTTGGCCCATTCCTCCTGACATAGCTGGTGTAACTGAGTCAGGTTGACTTTGTTGTCCTTAGGCCATTTTGCCACAACTTTGGAAGTATGCTTGGGGTCATTGTCCATTTGGAAGACCCATTCACGACCAAGATTTAACTTCCTGACTGATGTCTTGAGATGTTGCTTCAATGTATCCACACCATTTCCATTCCTCATGATGCCATCTATTTTGTGAAGTGCTCCAGTCCCACCTGCAGCAAAGGACCCCCACAACATGATGCTGCCACCCCCCGTGCTTCACGGTTGGGATGTTGTTCTTCAGCTTGCAAGCCTCCCCCTTATTCCTCCAAACATAACGATGGTCATTATGGCCAAACAGTTATATTTTTGTTTCATCAGACCAGAGGACATTTCTCCAAAAAGTACGATCTTTGTCCCCATGTGCAGTTGCAAACCGTAGTCTGGCTTTTTTATGGCGGTTTTGGAGCAGTGGCTTCTTCCTTGCTGAGCGGCCTTTAAATTTATGTCGATATAAGACTCGTTTTACTGTGGATATAGATACTTTTGTACCCGTTTCCTCCAGCATCTTCACAAGGTCCTTTGCTGTTGTTCTGGGATTGATTTGCACTTTTCACACCAAAGTACGTTCATCTCTAGGAGACAGAAGGAGTTTCCTTCCTGAGCGGTATGACGGCTGCGTGGTCCCATGGTGTTTATACTTGTGTACTATTGTTTGTACAGATGAACGTGGTACCTTCAGGCGTTTGGAAATTGCTCCCAAGGATGAACCAGACTTGTGGAGGTCTACAATTTGTTTTTTGAAGTCTAGGCTGATTTCTTTTGATTTTCCCATGATGTCAAGCAAAGAGGCACTGAGTTTTAAGGTAGGCCTTGAAATACATCTACAGGTACAACTCCAATTGACTCAAATGATGTCAATTAGCCTATCAGAAGCTTCTAAAGCCATGACATCATTTTCTGGAATTTTCCAAGCTGTTTAAAGGCACAGTCAACTTAGTGTATGTAAACTTCTGACCCACTGGAATTGTGATACAGAGAATTATAAGTGAAATAATCTGTCTGTAAACAATTGTTGGAAAAATTACATGTGTCATGCACAAAGTAGATAACCGACTTGGTTGAAAAACAAGTTAACTTCTTTGGGAGCAGCACACGAGGTGACCGTTTTGGAGACCTAGGCGTGCCCAAAGTAAATGCCTGACATTCAGGCCCAGAAAATAGGATATGCCCATATTTAGTACCATTGGATAGGAAACACTGAATTTTCTAAAAGTGTTAACATTTTGTCTGTGAGTAAAACAGAACGGATATGGCAGGCGAAACCCAGAGGAATCTCTGTCCTGGAAAAAGTGGTTGCCTCATTTAGAGCCCCTCCCTTATGAAAATGCCCTTATAAGGTCATATGAATGCAGTACCTATCGCTTCCTCTGGATGTCAACAGTCTCGAGAAAGTGTTCTGATTCTTCTTAGCTGCTTTTAGAGCAGAGAAGAAGAGGAATAAGAAAGTGTCCCCACAGATGTCCTTACAAGAAAATGCGCGCTCCCGGCAGGCACGTGTTATGTGTGAACCGTGATAGCTTATGAATTCATGGTAATGGCAAAAATATGTTAGGTGCTACCCTCAAACAATCAAATGTGGTGCTTTCGCCGTAAAGCCTTTTTGAAATCTGACAACGCTGTGATATTGCCAAGAAGCAGAGCTTTTGATGACTATGAAACACTTGTATATTGGTGGATTTTGAATTTGGTGCCTTGCATTTCACCTGGTAGTGTCGGGAGTGCCCCACCGCTCCCTAAGAAGTTAATGACTCCAACCTAAGTGTATGTAAACTTCCGACTTCAACTGTACCTGCTGCTCTTTACTGTGGTGGGCCATGCCCTCCTCTGCTTCCACCTGATGATGCTTCAGAGTAGGATCCACCCCACTAAAGAAGCCCATCTCAACCCTACGCTTGATGGTTGAGTTCCAGCGGTTCTTCACAGCATTATCTGTCCTGGAAGGGCAAATTTGAACATAATGTTGTAGTAATGAAGATGTGGAGTATGAAGGTGAACTAATGATGTGGAACAAAATGCTGTCCCTAAATGTCACCATTCCATTCAAATTGCATTTATCACAAAATATGTGGAGACCAATAAGCTGTTCTGAGTAATCCTGACATTTCAGCACAGACATTACCTGGAGTACCAGTCAAGACAGTTACCTTCCAGGGAGCAGCTTGGCAATCTCAGCCCAGCGGTTTCCCAGCATGCAGTGGGCCTTGTAGATAATGAGGTCTTCTTCTTTTGTCCAGGAGGACTTCTTCACATCCGGGTTGAGGTGGTTGTGCCAGCGTTCCCTGCACTGCTTCCCAACACGGCCCTTCAGGTGCTTAGCCACTATGGCCCATTGCTTGTTGCCATACCTTTTTACCAGTTGTATCACCTGTGGAGAGGAACGCGGGTTTGAAGTTTGTATGGAAATGTGGCTCCATGTCTGCAGTACAAGATAGGAGTCAAAGCAGCCAGTGGAAGGTATATTTCCCTCCTGTGGTACAAAAGACATGATTCTGAGATCTGACTGGACGACTGTTAATAAAACTCCATTTGACTGTCACAAAGAAGTCTAGTAGATTTTATTAGTCACATGTTCCGAATCCAAGAGGTTACAGTGAAATGCTTACTTACGAGCCCCTAAACAACAATGCAGTTAAAAAAAAACACAAATAAGAATGAGAAAAGTAATTAAAGAGCAGTAGTAAAATAACAATAGCGAGACTACATACAGGGGGGGTACCGGTACAGAGTCAATGTGCGGGGGCACCGGTTAGTTGAGGTAATACGTACATGTAGGTACAGTTATTAAAGTGACTACGCAAAGATGATAACAACAGAGTAGCAGCGGTGTAAAAGAGGAGGGGGGGGGGGCAATGAAAATAGTTTGGGTGGCCATTTGATTATATGTTCAGTAATCCTATGGCTTGGGGGTAGAAGCTGTTTAGAAGCCTCTTGGACCTAGACTTGGCGCTCTGGTACCGCTTGCATTGCGATAGCAGACAGAACAGTCTATGACCAGGGTGGCTGGAGTCTTTGACAATTTTTAGGGCCTTCCTCTGACACCTCTGACACCTCTTCCTCTGGTCCTGGACATCAGGAAGCTTGGCCCCAGTGATGTACTGGGCTGTACTCACTACCCTCTGTAGTGCCTTGCGGTCGGAGGCCGAGCAGTTGCCATAAAAAGCAGTGATGCAACCAGTCAGAATGCTCTTGATGGTGCAGCTGTATTACCTTTTGAGGAACTGAGGACTCATGCCAAATCTTTTCAGTCTCCTGAGGGGGAATAGGTTTTGTCATGCCCTCTTCAAGACTTGGTGTGCTTGGAAAATCTTTGTTTGTTGGTGATGTGGACACCAAGGAACTTGAAGCTCTCAACCTGCTCCACTGCAGCCCTGTCAATGAGAATGAGGGTGTGCTCGGTCCTCTTTTTCCTGTAGTCCACAATCTCCTTTGTCTTGATCACATTGAGGGAGAGGTTGTTGTCCTGGCACCATACGGCCAGGTCACTGACCTCCTCCCTATAGGCTGTCTCATCGTTGTCGGTGATCAGGCATACCACTGTTGTGTCCTCTGCAAACCTAATGATGGTGTTGGAGTCGTGCCTGACCGTGCAGTCATGAGTGAACAGGCAGTACAGGAGGGGACTGAGCACGCACCCCTGAGGGGCCCCTGTGTTGAGGATCAGCGTGGCGGATGTGTTGTTACCTACCCTTACCAGCTGGGGGCTGCCCGTCAGGAAGTCCAGGATCCAGTTGCAGAGGGTCCTTAGCTTATTGATGAGCTTTGAGGGCACTATGGTGTTTAACACTGAGCTGTAGTCAATGAATAGCCTTCTCACATAGGTGTTCCTTTTGTCAAGGTGGGAAAGGGCAGTGTGGAGTGCAATAGAGATTGCATCATCTGTGGAACTGATAAGGCAGTATGCAAATTGGAGTGTGTCTAGGGTTTCTGGGATAATGGTGTTGATGTGAACCATGACCAGTCTTTCACAGCACTTCATGGCTGCAGACGTGAGTGCTACGGGTCGGTAATCATTTAGGCAGGTTACCTTAGTGTTCTTGGGCACAGGCACTATGGTGGTCTGTTTAAAACATGTTGGTATTACAGACTCAGACAGGGAGAGGTTGAAAATGTCAGTTAAGTCACTTGCCAGTTGGTCAGCGCATGCTCGTAGTACACATCCTGGTAATCTGTCTGGCCCAGCGGCCTTGTGAATGTTGACCTGTTTAAAGGTCTTACTCACATTGGATGCAGAGAGTGTGATCAAACAGTCTTCTAGAACAGCTGGTGCTCTCATGCATGTTTCAGTGTAATTTGCCTCGAAGCGAGCATAGAAGTAGTTGAGCTCGTCTGGTAGGCTCGGGTCACTTGGCAGCTCTCGGCTGTGCTTCCCTTTGTAGTCTGTAATGGTTTGCAAGCCCTGCCACATCTGATGAGCGTCAGAGCCGGTGTAGTACGATTTGATCTTAGTCCTGTATTGATGCTTTGCCTGTTTCATGGTTCGTCGGAGGGCATTGCGGGATTTCTTATAAGCTTCCAGGTTAGAGTCCCGCTCCTTGAAAGCGGCAGCTCTACCCTTTAGCTCAGTGTGGATGTTGCCTGTAATCCATGGCTTCTGGTTGGGGTATGTATGTACGGTCACTGTGGGGACGACGTCATCGATTCACTTATTGATGAAGCCAACGACTGATGTGGCGTACTCCTCAATGCCATCCGAGGAATCCCGGAACATATTCCAGTCTGTGCTAGCAAAACAGTCCTGCAGCTTAGCATCTGCTTCATCTGACCACTTTTTTATTGATCTAGTCACTGGTGCTTCCGGCTTTAATTTTTGCTTGTAAGCAGAAATCAGGAGGATAGAATTATGGTCAGATTTGCCAAATGGAGGGCGAGCAAGAGCTTTCCCTCTGGTTGCACATTTAGCATGCTGATAGAAATTTTGTAAAAATTTTGTAACTAGCTGTTATTTACAAAAATACAGTCCACTGCCCCTTGTCTTACCAGCCATACAGCGTATAACCAGCCAGCTGTATGTTGATAATGTCGTTGTTCAGCCACGACTCTGAAGCATAAGATATTACAATTTTGAATGTCTCGTTGGTAGTTTAATCTTCCGCATAGGTCATCAATTTTATTTTCCAAAGATTGCACGTTTGCTAGCAGAATGGAAGGAAGTGGAGGTGTATTCGATCGCCTACGAATTTTCAGAAGGCAGCCCTCCCTCTGGCCCCTTTTTCTCTGCCTTCTCTTCACGCAAATGACGGGGATCTGGGCCTGTTCCCGGGAAAGCAGTATATCATTCACGTCAGGCTCGTCGGACTCTTTAAAGGAAAAAGAGGATTCTACCAATACATGGTGAGCAATCGCAGTTCTGATGTCCAGCAGATATTTTTGGTCATAAGAGACAGTAGCAGCAACATTATGTAGAAAATAAGTTACAAACACAAAGAAACAAACAAAATAACACAATTGGTTAGGAATACGTAAAATGTCAGCCTTGTCCCCAGACGCCATCTTAGTATCTGAACTGATTGCAGGGTTTGTACAGACAGTGGCAAGTCAAATTCAAGGACTTTCATTTACTTTTTCAAGCACTAGTACTTATTTTCAAGGACCATCAATTTGTAATAGTTCCTATTATGCAATTGTTTCTTGTCGCCACCAGATGGCAGTATATCAGTTGCATTCAAAAAAAATCTGCTTACTACCTTACAATTTCTACTCAATAATTTCACTAAATACATGAACAGTAAGTCAGTACTGATTATGTTGTAATTTCAGTAGTGATGAGCACAGTTTTGGGACATGCCTACTGGTGAACACACATTTCCTATTCGCATTACTACACAATTCCAGCTTAATGACTGTATTTTATTTTTATTGGGTATTGGGTATTTGGGATTCTACTACTTAATAGCTATGAAAAAATGTGGCGGAATAATCAGAATTAGTTGAGTAACATAGATAATTAAGATGTCTTATCTGCATAATATGCTTATGTGATATACTTGTTATTAGAATGTATCCATTTGGACTCTGGTGTTGGCAGTTGCACTTCTTTCCTCAGCTGGGGCTCAGTCACCTGGGGCCCAGAGAGGGGAGAGGTCAGGCTTGTCTTTCACATGTCCCTGGTGCTATGCAGAATATCAGAAAGGGAAGAGGACAGGAGGGAACATTGTCTTCATATGTGAATGTGTCTTTACCTATTCTTAAACCATGTGAAGGGATGGCGTGATTAATGGGTGGGGGATACTCCTTTCTCATTTAACACCTCTCACCTTGTGACCTGTTCCAAACATCTGTGGTTGGTTAGGTAGACTAGGGGGGTGGATCTTGGCTATAAAAGACCTTGGTAGTTTTATGTTGGCGCTCTCAACGGACCATCAGAGAAAGTGGTGAATTCCTTGAGAAGCCGTTGCTATTGCAAAGCTCTTACTATTAAATATGTATTTTAAGTATAACTCTTGACTTGTGTGATAAGTTTGTCTCTCCTCATTTGATAGTAAAGAAATTAACCACCACAAAAAGCAACTAGCTTTCAACTGGCATCTTTAGTGTCGCCGGTCGGGAGAAGGGCGGGTGGGCTGTGAGGAAAACAGCCACCGGAACAGCTGGAGCTTGGCTGCCGCTTGATAAAGCGGAATATTGCAGGCGCCCTGTGAATGAGGCGATTGGTAAAAAAAAGCTCTGGAGTTTGTTTCAGAGAACAAGCCACAGTGTAGAACTGGGGCCAGCGCAGGATGCAGCGTTGTCTCTTCATGTGGCTCTTCAGGGCCGATTCACCCATGCTCGCAATGTCAAAGTCTGATGAATTTTTTTGCACTTTACACAATGTGGGATCGTTGGGTCCAGTGATGTGTAGTGGTAAAAAAAAGATGGGTAAACTATAATGAAAAAACATATTAAACACAACAAGTGAAGTGTTGATCCCATGTTTCATGAGCTGAAATAAAAGATCCCAGAAATTCTCCATACGCACAAAAGGCAGGTTTGAATCTACATTTGCCTGGCATTTTAGCTATCGATGTGACGTTTGGTGGAGCCTAATCAGTCAGTTCTGTACCTGCCTGGCTGAGTGGCAGTGTGGGTGGAATGATTGAGCTAGCCTGGCAACCAGAACACGAAACACACGAGGAAATAAAACTGGGTAGTCTGCCTGGAAATTAAAGACAAATCAATTTCTAATATTTTTCATAAACATATTTGCTCATTTTCTGTTCTCTGATTTTAATTTGAGAAAACGTCTGATTTTCAAGGTATTCTGTACTTGAATTTCAGTACTTTAAGCACCTTGTGTGAAGCCTGTGATTGTAGAATGGTCGCCATCACACCACTAACCTTCTCGTCCTCCTCTTTGGTCCAAGGCCCTTTAACCAGATCTGGATCCAGAACCTTCAACCAGCGGTGCTGGCACTGGTGTTCTGAGCGATTCTGTGCATTAGGGTTACCATACAGTTAATGATTTAATGCAACAGAAACCACATAACCCTTCAGACAGCAAATAGGACTATTTTCTATTTTAAACACTTCCGTTGTATTATTTGCATTGTCAACTGGATAATCTGTCGATATAACTCACCAGTAAAAAACTGGCTATGTGTTTCCAGTCATTTGGTCCCAGGTTTTGGACCAATGCTTTCAGATTGTCATCCTGAGAATTAAGGACAGCCATTTTATGAAGAGAAAAGTAGCCAATTCATCCCCACTTGTTGCAAATAACCAACCATGCCCCCCTGATCTACAAATGAACTCACCTCCTCTTGTGTCCATTTCACTTTGACCTTTCCACAGTCTCTCTGTTCAGCCACATCAGAGTCGGTGTCCTGATACATAGCCTCCTCCCCATCTTCTCTGAAAAGACAAGCAACCAGTCAACAGGGTGTGGTAGAGATCCAACCCATGCAGAGATTATCTAGAGCATTATTTCTTTAACAGAAACTGACCAGCCCCCAAATCTAGCATGCATGCGTTCTACTCCCTGAAAAGTAGCTGGCATGGGTGGGTCGCATACTTAAATTGTCACACAATACATGTTGATTCACTAGCTACATAGCTAGATACTACAACCAGATTCAGTTAACTAGCGTTTGTGGTGGACATTTCGAGTTTTCCGATTACTCCGGTATGTATTAGAAAATTCCTTAGATACATTTGTTCAATGACATTTGGCTAGCTAACGTTCAAAACATCTGACATCACCCCTGGTAGGGTTACAAAAACGCTTTCAAATCACGTAAACGCGCAAAAATAATCAATGACATCCAGTAATCTCATAAATGATAAATGGTGCATAGATCCCTGTCCTATTGAAAACATAGGATGTGGAGTCGACATTGATGTGTCCAACAGCTGCTGTAACCTTAATTAACAAGGTTAGAATCAGATTACTTACCCGCGCAACCACCAGGACATTTATCTTTGTTTTACCACCAAAACCCTTAGCTAAAATACAATTGTACAATCAACCACGTCGTGCATAGATTCCCAAACTATATACCACGAGCAAATCTGTGTTTGTCGTATATAATCCACGTCCATGTAACTCTATTTGTCGGAGGGCTGGGCACTCCACTTCTGTATTGCTGACAACACTAACGTTAGTCCGCGCTCAAGTTCCTATCTCGCGCGCTTCTTTTTCTTCCTCTTTGATATCATGGCGGTCCGCAAACAAACGTTTAAAGTGAATGCCGCCACCTACTGTATTGGAATGTACGAATTCTGTACTACCGTGAAAATAAAATTCTAAACCAAATAAATCCCTATTAACTTCTACGTTGTTGCCTTTCCACCAGCACTGGGGAGCCTAAATAAATCTGCACCGTTGGAAAGCTGGATTTCACCTCTTGGGGTGTCACTACAGACACCCTGGTTCAAATCCAGGCTGTATCAAATCAAATCAAATCAAATGTCTTACAGCCTCTGAATATGATACATCATGATCCTATTTCTCTACGCCTGGCATCCACCAAATGCTGCACTGTGTTCTCTCCCACAAATACAGCACTTAAACTTCACATTGCTGCCACATCATGTAATCATGTTCCCCTCCACACTTGGCACATATTTTCTTTCCTTTACACTGAGCAGTTACATGTCCCATTCTTCAGGCA
The DNA here is from genome assembly GCA_030435695.1 of Brachymystax lenok tsinlingensis. Lineage (NCBI taxonomy): Eukaryota > Metazoa > Chordata > Actinopteri > Salmoniformes > Salmonidae > Brachymystax > Brachymystax lenok. The sequence continues at coordinate 46,963,450 of CM059813.1, forward strand.
TTTAAAACATCACAGTTCATATAGAACACATTCTCTAACATTGAATCTATGGAATCCTGTCTGTACTTTTCCCAGCAAAACATTCTCAAACCTCAGCATCACTGATATGCTTTCACTTCATTGCGCGCCTCAATCACTCTGCCTCCCTTCACATTTTCTTTAATATCATCTGTTGACATAGATATTGGGACCCCAGTGTTGACTCCCCTCAACCTAGCATACGCACCAGGTGAATGGCTTTTTAATCTTCTTCCCATTAAGCTTTTTAATTTGCAGAATCTTCCTTTGCTGAGCCTGGCTACCACAAACTATTATCAATCGACCATGTCCAATTAACCTGGCTAGTTTAACTTCACCTCTCTTTCTCTATGACATTAGTTAGTCGGATAAGGTGTAAATGGGGCTCTGTGGTCTCATCAAACACCATCACAACTTTTACCTTGACCCTCCTTTTGCTTTCTACACTAGACGCACCACTGATTTCAGTATCATGACCTCTCTTCTTCCTATGTCTTTCCACTACAGACCATTCAGATCCTTGACAGTCATCCTCCCGCTCATGATCATCAGAACGGTCACCAATATTGATCGCACTCCAGCACAGCTGTTGCTTCTCCAACGTTCTCTCCATTTCGTCCACACTACTCGCTGACATTTCAAGCCGATGCTGCGTGTCTCCTCAGCATCATTCATTTGTGTACCTCTTTTGTCCTCTATCTCTCTCCACAGACTCTCAAAGCTTTCCCAAAGGGACGTAACCAGAGGTGTGCGCGCGCAGAATTGTGATCCTATGAATACGTCAAGGGACAGAAAGATTTTTATTCCAAAGTGACTTTTCACAATGTTGTGTCTGTGTAATTATAGTCTACCGAATACACTATTGATCACATCTATGCATACATACAATAAGAGAGAAATGCGCGCTTTTCCAACTAATTATTCACCCCCTGTGGCGGTGCATGGGTAAAATCACTCCGGAAGCCAGAAAAAAGCCATATTACAACCTGTGTTGTGATAATTGCGTTATTTACTCTATAACCTGTTAATTCATTTGCCTTGCTACCGTGATATATATGCCTAAAGGCCAAGACAATAAGACACAGCAGCAAAATAAATTCAACGACACCATTGTTTTATCACAAAACCGGATAGCAAACTGTCCGGTTTAGTCCAAAGTTCACAGATTTTTCGGACCACTAAACAACTACTGATTTAGAACCAGAGTTGCCGCAAATCGCAAAGAAAACAGGAGCTGCCGCCACTATTCCAGCACCATTTCGATTTCAACATCATCCATTCACCTCTGCTTTGTCTAATACAGTGACAACTAAAATATACCAAAAACGATTTAGTCCAATCAACGTTATCCATGGTTCTGATTTGTGTGTGTGTATATGTGTGCGTTCGTGCAAGTAAGAAAATATGTCGACTCACCCTACTTGTACTGAAACTCCAATGCCATCCTCCTCTCGTTCATGTTAATGAAACGGTCGATCACTCTGTCATACAGTACAAGCTTTTATGTTTTGTTGTCCTGGACTACCTGGCTAAAATGCTTGCTCGCGAGTCTAACTTCCATTAATGAGCAACATTATCTAGTTAACATTAGCCTAACAGATAGCTACATATTGAACTTCCATCCTCGCAGGCCAGGGGCACAGTAATGGATGGATCAGAATCGCCGTTATAATATTTGGCCAGTAATGAGAATTAAGTAAAACCACAAGTTCAAATCCCTATCTCCATCCATTGTAAATTTAGGAAAGGGACAACTTTAGCTAGCTAGCTACCAAAGGACAACGACATGCAACAATTCAAGTTGTTTCTGTCAATGACGTCAATTCTGTCAATCAACTCTCTAGAGACAGCAGGAGCGGTAGAGATCCTCTGAATGATCGGCTATGAAAAGCCAACTGACATTTACTCCTGAGGTGCTGACCTGTTGCACCCTCGACAACCACTGTGATTATTATTATTTGACCCTGCTGGTCATCTATGAACATTTGAACATCTTGGCCATGTTTTCTTATAATCTCCACCCTGCACAGCCAGAAGAGGACTGGCCAGCCCTCAGAGCCTGGTTCCTCTCTAGGTTTCTTCCTAGGTTCTGGCCTTTCTAGGGAGTTTTTCCTAGCCACTGTGCTTCTACACCTGCATTGCTTGCTGTTTGGGGTTTTAGGCTGGGTTTCTGCACAGCACTTTGTGACATCAGCTGATGTAAGGGCTTTATAAATACATTTGATTGAAATTTGTCGTATGCCCTCAATGCAATTTGATATGAGTGACGCAAAAATCCAAACTGGCTTCCGTTTACACTTTTTTTGGGTGCGCCAGGACCATTCACAGTTGAGCTTGCTCAGTTTAGCTCAACGCTGATTGGCAAGTTTTTATACTTAAAAAAAAAAAAATCAAGGTAGGCCAAATGCTCCATTCAATAATACGGGCGGTAACAATGTCATACTCATTTGGACCAAACAGCATCAAATAGATGGCGTACACGTAGAGACAAAGGGGCGCTGTTTCGCTTTCTCATGTGAGATACATTCAGCCTCTTGCGAATTGAAAGGGAATTATGAAACAGAGAGACGAAAGATACATACATTTTTTTATTGGTGAATTCTTTGGGGAAGCCTGACTTCCCTTGGCTCCATGAACACACGCCACTGCCCCTCCCATCACTGCTGTTGGCAGTTGCCTTGTTGGTGAAGTCGCTCATCATCGCCAAACAGGTGAGCCAATCAACTAGCAGATTAAATACAAACTGCATTTTAATTAGCCAACCGTTCAACAATTGACCCAACAACATGGATGAGGAGCTAGCCAGTGCTGGTAAGACTTTTTAAATCTCGGCAAAGGCTACGTTTATTCTAATTCCTATAAAGAACAACCAATATGAAAATCAAATGTATTTATAAAGCCCTTTTCACATCAGATGTCTTAAAGTGCTATATAGAAAGCCACAAACAATGCAGATGTAGAAACACTTACTTTTGAAATCATGTGAAACAATTGCTTTTTGAATTCTCATGTGATGAGACATTTTACAAGTTATTATTTTCTTCAAAGATTTGTCCAGGAGCTTTCAGTGCCCATCTCCCTCAGAGTTTGACCGAGGCTTCTTCGTGGACCGGAGTTTGTCTGTGTCTGCTCTGTCAATGGAGGGACAGTCCACATCACTTCTGCCTCCCAATGAAATTGTGGTTGAGTACTGTGACTCCAAACCATCCATCCTGGCCTCCCTCTGTCAGTTTCCCAACCCTGCATCCCCCTCTCAAGCCCTGAACCTAAACTCTTTGCTGTCTAAAGAGGCCACACAAACACCTTGGCTTACCATACCTGTGGAGAGCAAGTCCTCTACTCCCACTGGGCCAGTGGTCCACCAGAAACCCAAACTAGCCTGCCCGTTGGACCTGTCCTATGTTGATCTGACTGCCTCACAGGTTGCCTGGGAGGTCTCGCTAATCAAACCCGAGACTAACAGTCCGAAACCGATCCTTGAATCAAGCACGTTGGAGTCGACCTGGAGTCCCAAGTTCCAGTCTGCACCACTGTCCCTGGCTGAGATCTCCCTGATCTGGTCAGGAACACCCCCATATGCCAATAACACACAGGAGAACCAGAGGTCCTGGAGCGAGGCCACAATGGGTTCCAGCCTGAGCCAGACCTCAAGTTCAGCACCAGCTGAACAAGCCAAAGTGGTCATGTGACAGTGCTAAACTGAAAAGTAAGGTACTCAGGCTCAGTAACTGCCGCTGTGTCTTGGCCAGCAAAAAGTCATTTTGGTGAAAGTGGACCACACCTGGCATGCACTTTCCTAATTGAAAGTGTATATATTTGTTTTATGGCTGAGCAACTAAGACTTCAGAGGTTGTTTAATGGCTTGTATATTGACATGTTCTCTAATTTCACCTTTACAGACCAAGGGACACAAGATGCCAGTCTGAAGAAAATGTATATTTTACAATCTATTATAGTAAATAAAGTTTTTTATTGATTAAATCAACCATGTATTGAGGAAATTATGGAACACTTCACACAGTAAATGCCAAAATGTGTCATCCTTTACCACAAGTAATCAATCAGATATGGAAAGCCTTATACAATATTAATTTCACTTGTCAGATTTAGTACATTTATCTAATCAACTATATACATTCTGTTTTAAAGGCTAGGGAGTTACTGGAAAAATCTAGATGTATCCATATAGTTAAGTGTGTATATACAAGCCGATGAAAAATACATAATTGCACACTCATTGGTTGCAAGTCATCAGAACGGGGAAAACCTGGTCTCTGTGTCAAGATCATGTTCCTGTATGGGAGAGATTTTAATTACATGAATCACAAATTAATGTAAATCATTGCCTAGATCAACTAATCTTGTGTGCATATATCAAAGGGTCTGATGTTCATATGGCTCACCTGATTGAGCTTCTTGAACTCCACGACCTGGAAGAAGATGTGCTCCAGGATGTGTTTGGCATCCCTCTGATCTTTATCCAACTTCCCCGTCACCCCCAAAATGTCCCCACACTTCCTCACGTAGAACTCTAGATCATCGTCTGTGCCTGCAGGAAGAACAACGTCATTAAGTCAAATTAAACCTGGGGTTAACACTGACATTGTAGGAGATCAGCTAACAAAATAATAGGATGTAGTATGACGGTTGAACACTTACATTTGTTGGAGAGCTGTGCCAAACGCACCTTCTCAGAAGAGAAGGTTTCATCCAGGTCAAAGAGGTCAAGCATGGGGGGAGGCAGATCCCTGAAGGCAGGCGGGAAGACCTGCTCAAAGCAGCCCATAGGAAAACAGACAGATCTTGGAGGGATGTCAAATTGGTCATTTTCTACAATGATCAAGTGTGTATAGTTGCATCACTAAATCCCAGTCAATAAGTTTGATTTGAATACAATCACTAATGTACATGCCATTCTCAGTTGAGTGTAAAGAACCCACACAATGGAAGAGCTAGAGGAGATTGTGTAGAGCTAGAGAGGGGTGCTGAGGGGAAACTTACAGCAGGCTCCAGCTGTGGAAGGGGAGTCTCAAACTGAGGTGTGATCAGCTGGAGAGGCTCATGTTTGACATTCATCTGCTTGTAGGAACTGCAGGAGGACAAGTCATACACATTGTCAACAAACATACTGTAAGATCAAGGACCTCAGACACCCGAGCTACGGCCTGTTCACCCCGCTACCATCTAGAAGGCGGAGACAGTACAGGTGCATCAAAGTTTGGGCCGAGAGACTGAAAAACAGTAGAAACACTTACTATCTCCGGGCCATCAGACTGTTAAATAGTCACCACTAGCCGGCCTCAGCCCATTACCGTACTCTTAGTTACTGTTACTTGCCGGCTACCACCCGGTACTCAACCCTGCACCTTAAAGACTGCTGCCCTATGTACATAGTAATTGAACACTGATTACTTTAATAATGTTTACATACTGTTTTACCCACTTGTTATGTATATACTGTATTCCAGTCAAGGCTCATGGTATTTAACTACTGCTGTACACACCTTTTCTATTCATATTCTGTCTATACACAGCATCATATACATGTATATTTATATTCCGGACTCTGACATTGCTCGTTCTGATATTTCTTAATTCCTTTCTTTTATTTAGGGATGTGTGTGTATTATTAGGTATTACTGCACTGTTGGAACTACAAACATAATCATTTTTCTGCACCTGTGATAACATCTGGAAATGATGTGTACGCAACCAATACAATTTTATTTTATTTATGATTTAAACATGCAGGCATGGAAGACAAAACAGCCTGTACCCACTTCCACTATGGCCTACTGTAGTGAAAACTGATGTCTCCGGTTTATAAAGCAGTATGTGTTCTCACCTGATGACTTGGGGTAACGTGTTTGTTGATAGTTTGAGTAGAGACATGTCAAAGAGGGAGGTAAAGTCTCTTGGATTTTCCTCTCCCTCTTGCAAGCATACTCGCAGTCGCTCAGACAGGCAGCCTGTGTCTGGTAGCATGGTGTAATCTGTGATCTGAGCCAAACAGAATGAGAAGTGTCACTTCTAGGACTCAAAGGTAAAACGGCAGATCTTAAAACATGCCTTGGCTTCTCACCTCGGGGTCCTCTGCATCTATCTGGTTCAGATGAATGTTATCACCCATGAGCCACTGGAAAACGACATCCTGTATAACAAAAAGAGAAAGGGAACATTACAACCAAATGGAGTCAGTAGGGGATCAAATAGTGGATCACCAACCATTCCAGTGCTATATGGATCACTCTCACAACTATTCTTGTGTTACTGTGAAGACGTTAACAAGCCTCCCATCAGGAAGTCGTCAAATACCCTTTTCACACAACTGAGCTGAGCCAAGATATGCACAGCCATGCTTTACTTCCCTGGCCTGGTTATGCACCCATCATAATTGCTGGAACCATTCTGAAAGGACAAAAATCTCTAAACCAACACATTACAGTTGGGTTGGCATCAATGTGTGAAAAGGGTAAAAGAGCCTACATTATTGGCTCTCAAACGTGACAAGTCAGTGTTTATAGACAGACACTCCACTCACCATTATTTTACTGTTCTCCTCTTTGTCCAGGTACTGGTCACTGAACATGTGACAGGACCCCATCACTGCCAGTTTGCCTGCCTCCTGAATTAAAAAACAACAACAATTGACACAACTAGTAAATAACCGACATACTGTATCTTTGAAAAACAACGTATGATCATGTTGTGGTGTTGGCAGGAGGTCAACGGGAGCTCCGCACCTTGACCTGATAGAAGGCGAGGACAGGCCTGTTGAGGGGGAAGCAGACGGACCCAGTGGAGAGAACAGCCACAGCAGGCTTCATCACGCTCAGTGTAGCTCCATACGGGTACACAAATGTGAGGGCCCTGTTCAAGTACACATTAAGAATACAGGTTGAATCTTTTACCAGGGGGGGCACTGACATGCCAAACTGCAATCACTGTTTGTTTGCTTGTTTAACAAGGGCCAACCGCTTTTGGCAAATCTGCCTGTTTGTTTATGTTTGGCATATGATATGATTGGACATGAAGCTGTGATAATATGTCTGTTGTCTGGTGAGTGTTGACAGTTGTAAACATGAAACCAAACATACACGTAGCAATGATGACATGAAAACAGAGAAGACCTACTGTGCATTGTTCCCGACACTCTCATCTTCGATGATCCCTGTCACCACTTTGCCTGCAGCCCGACTGATCTCTCTAAAGGATTAAAAGCAAGATGCTTGTGTCTCATAGCTTGGAAGTGGAAGTATCAACCCCATTATCCTTTTCTGGTACATTTACTTAATTGGCATTGACAAGAAAGCAATGATAAAAGCACTATTACTTTGGGACAAACCAAATATCCAAATGTATAAATGGTTAATCAACTAACCTGTTCAGAACACCATTGGACACAAGTGCTTCTTTTGGATGGAAATACTTGTAATAAACATTCCTCACGACAGCATCTACAGTAAAACAGAGAATGAAGACAAAACACTCATCATCAATAAAACTCCGACAGTGAAATATCTGGATGACAACAATCTGAGTCACACGGTCTATTTTCATATGATCCTGACCATTGTTGACCATTATCCCAAACTCCTCAAGGAGGAAGTTGATATTGGTGTCATACTTCATCTCCCCTCCTTCACCCAGCATCACAAGGACATCTCCTCCCCCATCCAGGTACTGCTTCAGGACCTCCAACTGAACAAGAGAGGGCGAATCAGTGTCTGACTCAAAACATAAAATAACCAACATACCTAACAGTGTTTAGGTTGGCAGAACATTTTTCTATATTAGTGGAATGTGTTGCTGCAGAATTGCAATGCAGGGACACATCAAACTTTGATATGAAACTTTTAAATCTGTTCTTTGAATATCCTGAATACTCTGCCCAAAACTCCATCCAAAGGCATGTCATTAGACCTCTTACAACTGACCAGCAACACACCTCAGCAGCAGTGAACTTTTCCCTGGGGCCAGCAGTAATCCACAACTTCACACCATTCAACTTCTCCAAGGAGAGCTCCTCTTTCATGCTGTGCAGGAACAAACAAAAAACCACATATGATGAAGTTACCTTATTATGATGACAAATACGTGACTACAATGTATTGTTCTTATGTAGTTACAGCAAGCAACATAGCCAGCTAACTAGCTTCCTAACGTTAACGTACCTCTGAATCTTCCATTGTGCCCTGAGTCTCTTCTGCAGGGACTTGTAACCATTGTTGGCAGTGAACAGTTCTCTCTTGGATGCGTTAAAAACAACACTGCTGCGCTGCTCCTTCTCCATTGTAATGTTAACTTCTATTTAAAGACCTGTGACAAACACGTTGTTACATTATTGCATTGCGTAGCTATATGATCATCTACTCAACGTTTGATCTACTCAACGTTAGCTAGCTAACAGCTAAGTTAGCTAGCTAACGTACACAAATCGTTACTAGCGAGAAAAGTGTTGAAGGACCAATAATTTGCTGTTTCTTTGTATATTTAAAAAAAGTAGCTAAATCCCTAATGCATCTTAAAATATTAACGGATTTATATAAAAAAGTGTAATAATCGTTGTAAGTGAAGTTAGCTGGCTACCTAAATACCTCTAGAAACCATCTTCCAGTGGCTCAAAATGGTGCATTGTGGGTACAAAACCGATCCACAAGAGTAACCATGGGCGCTACATGCATAGCAACAGGAGAAGGGATCACAGACATAGACAAGAGCTTCTCTCTTTCCCGCTGGTACTGCCTACACTGTAGCAATACATGCTCCACGGCCTTTTTTTACTGGCAATAATCCCACTTTTCTGTTGGGTGCTTTCCTATCACATTTAAAGTCTTATTTAACCGGCTGTGTCCCATCTTTCCAGCGAGTTGGGCATCTCTCTTCTTCCTTTTATTGGCAAATCGCAACCAACTGACAGGTGCATACACATCCACCTAGAGTGTGAGGCCAGTCACGACCTATCTATACCGCTATATTCTCTTAACTGACAGGTGCATACACATCCACCTGGAGTGTGAGGCCAGTCACGACCTATCTATACCGCTATATTTTCTTAACTGACAGGTGCATACACATCCACCTGGGGTGTGAGGTCGGTCACGACCTATCTATACCACTATGTTCTCTTAACTAACCCTGAATTTCTAATAAAATATAATAAAATAATTCCCTACAAACCTTTCTACTCCCATCACCACCACCCAAAATACCACCCACTCCAACCTCTCTGACCCTGTCAAACAACCTCTCCCGTTCTACATCATACATTCCACAAAATAAAACATGTTCAACTGTTTCCTCTAGCATTCAGCCATTACACATTATAGTACGATGTTTCCCTATCAATTTCAAAGAGGAATTCAATCCTGTATGCCCTAACAAAACTTCCATTATGTAACACTATCTCCCGTATATATTTCCTTGTAATATAAAAATGTCTGCCCTTACTACTTTCATCCCATGGTCTCTGCCAGCAATCTAACCCATTTTTCCAAATCAATGTTTTAATTTCCCCTCTACCCAACTGCACCTGTATAGCCACAATATTTTTCACTGCTTTTTTTGCTATTATATCTACTATATCATTTCCATAAAGTCCTGTATGAGCTGGAATCCAACAGAACTGAATTTCCATACAATTTCTTTGTAAGCCCAACAACAGCATCATATATATATATATTTTACCCCCTTTTTCTCCCCAATTTCGTGATTATCCAATTGCGATCTTGTCCCATCACTGCAACTCCCAAAATGGCTCGGGAGAGGCGAAGGTCAAGTCATGCGTCCTCTGAAAACATGGCCCGCCAAACTACGCTTCTTAACACCCCGCCCGCCCACTTAACCTGGAAGCCAGCTGCACCAATGTGTCAGAGGAAACACTGTTCAACTGACGACTGAAGTCAGCCTGCAGGCGCCCTGGACCACCACAATAAGTCGCAATGAGCCAATTAAAGCCCCCGCCCCCCGGCCAAACCCTCCCCTAACCCGGACAACGCTGGGCCAATTGTGCGCTTCCCTATGGGACTCCCGGTCACAGTCGGTTGTGACACAGCCTGGGATCGAACCCGGGTCTGTAATGACGCCTCATGCAGTATCTTTGACTTCTGCGCCACTCGGGAGTCCAGCATCGTTATTTCTAACCATAAATCCTCACGTTCTAACTTTCCAGCCCTTAAACTACACAAAACTGATGCAGAGTCCGAACATATTACTCCTCTTCTTGGTTGCACCTCCTCTACCCATTGGAATCCAACAATTATCGCAGCCATTTCTGTTGAATATACAGGTAAATCATGTGTTAGTGTCTTGCATAGATTAACATCGAACTCAGGAATAAACACACCTGCTCCTGTCTTCCCATACATGGCATCCTTTGAACCATCTGTAAGATAAGAATAAAATTGATTACTAAAATATTGATCCACTATTGTTTCTACATTACCTTCTTCACACCACTGTTTATTTTTGCTACTCAGAAGTCTCCGACTCCAGTGCGTTCAAGACAACTGGGAATTTGGGAAAAATCGCTTTGAACGGTCATCCAACTCGAAATTCCAACCCGGGAATTCGGGAACTTACCGACCTGAAGATCACTGACGTCATAATTTGAGTTCCCAGTTGTCTTGAAAACACCAGTATCCTAATCCACCAGGCACATTTATGTCAGGGGAGAACAACTCATTGTCAGGGGAGAAAACAGAAAGCAGGATCACCCATTATAGTGGAGGGGGAAATGTCAATCTTCGTGGTCAAGCTTTGTGTAAATAAATACACATTTTGAAGACAATCATGGTACCAATCATTGCTAATATTACACCAGATGTATATCCTGCTAGAGCTGCCCCAGTCAAGTGGTAGGTCACACAAGCTCACAGAACGGGACCGCCGAGTGCTGAAGCGTGTAAATATTGTCTGAAATGCGTTCTCTGGAGTGATGAATCACGCTTCACTATCTGTCAAGTCGACCGACGAATCTGGGTTTGGCAGATGCCAGGAGAACACTACCTGCCCTAATGCATAGTTCCAACTTTGGTGGAGGAGGAATAATGGTCTGGGGCTGTTTTTCATGGTTCCAGCTAGCCCCCCTAGTTTCAGTGAAGGGAAATCTTAACGCTACAGCATACAATGATATTCTAGATGATTCTGTGTTAACAACTTTGTGGCAACAGTTTGGGGAAGGCCCTTTCCTGTTTCAGCATGACAATGCCCTCGTGCACAAAGCGAAGTCCATATAGAAATGGTTTGTCGAGATCGGTGTGGAAGAACTTGACTGGCCTGCACAGAGCCTTGACCTCAACCCCATCGAACACCTTTGGGATGAATTAGAACTCCAACTGCAAGCCAGGCCTAATCGCTCAACGTTAAAATCGTACTACCTCATTAAAGCTGAATGGAAGCAAGTCCCCGCAGCAATGTTACAACATCTAGTGGAAAGCCTTCCAAGAAGGGTGGAAACTGTTATAGCAGGAAAGGGGGTACCAACTCCATATTAGCAGGAAAGGGGGTACCAACTCCATGGGGCGGCAGGGTAGCCTAGTGGTTAGAGCGTTTGACTAGTAACCAAAAGGTTGCAAGTTCAAATCGCCGTGCTGACAAGGTACAAATCTGTCGTTCTACCCCTGAACAGGCAGTTAACCCACTGTTCCTAGGCCGTCATTGAAAATAAGAATTTGTTCTTAACTGACTTGCCTAGTAAGATAAATAAATGAATGCCCATGATTTTAGAATGAGATGTTTGACAAACATGTATCCACATACTTTTGGTCATGTAGTGTATTTGCAACTGCTCTAATAAAAAAATCTCGGTCTACCAACAGCCTATTGACCAGTCGACTAAATGGGGTCAGCCCAATCATTTATTGTTACCATCGGTGCATTTCTCATAAGTAACCTGCCGATCTGTCTTAAAAGCCAATGAGACTGTCGTCAAACGCTTTTAGCTCTTGCTTTTTTACTCAATATATTGATGAATTTCATCATCTACAATACTTTGCAAACTCAATGTGCAATCAAATGTTGTATGAATGCTTCCTTCCAAAATGTGTATATTTGACACAGTTTAATATTGTCTCCAAACAGGGAACCCTAGGTTTGTCCTCTGCTGGGTGCTCACTTGGCTTTATGTCAAGCTTTGACTCAGTGCCAGTGCCTAGTCATTACTTGAATACTTTACTGTACCACTATGATAACACTATGATGTTCAATGTGTAAGACGAGTGTGAGACATTTAATCTCCTGTATTTACTCTAGTGTCCCTTACATCTATGGTAAACACGGGTAACAACTCAGGGGAGTGTTTTGAGCAGCTGCAGTCCCAAGGGGTCCTGAGGATGGATACATGTGATGAGGTGGAGGTCAAGGTGCCAGTAGATATGATATACACAGATGTCCAGGACAGAGTGATTGAAGTGCTGCAGGACATCTACTCAGCAGCTAGCCAACTAGAGCAAGAGCTACTCCAGAGTGTCTCTGCCAGAGCCATTGTGAAAGCGGTAGTGCAGCAGATCAATGCAGCTCTGGCTAGGGCCCTCCAAATAACCTGCTTAGATCATAATTACTTGCTTTGGTGGGATCTGCCAAGCGCTATAGCGAAACATAAGCATTTTGCTACACTCACATTAACATCTGCTAACCATGTGTATGTGACAAATACAATTGTATTTTATTTGATGATGGGTTGGCAGCTGTTGAGGGCCATGGAGGTCCTTTGATCACCCCTTCAGCAGACATCTGTGGCAATGAGGAAGGAAGTAGACCTTTGAAATGTCGTTTTAACATTTTCCTTTGTGTCATGTCAGTGAAACTGAGGAGTATTTCCAAAGGGATTAAACAGAGTAACAAGGGAGCACAACAAGAGCCCAGGCTAGTTGTTGAACTGCCATCTTCTAGCAAGAGTCAGCAGAGGAAGCTGGGTCTAGTACAGTTTCTGAACCCTCTAGGGAGGAGATCACCGAGGTCAGGGAAGTCCTTCAGTCGGAATCAGACGATTCTCTACCATTGGGGCAATGCTCTACAACGTTGGGTTCATGCCGCAAGAAGGACGTGTTGATGAAGGTTTGTCCAAGGTTTGTTCCAGGACAAATTCTATAGCACCACTTTCTCAATTGATGAGACCCAGAAGACTGTCGCTACTATGAGCACTTCTGGAAGTGACAGGGTATTAGCATTATCACTACCCCAGAAACCCCACTGCAGAGTCTACACCACCAGGAAGGAGGTCTCCTCAGAGAAAAGAGTGGTTGAAAGTGACAGAAACAGCCCTGCAACCAAGTCAAATACAGAAGGATTTAGTACTGCAGAAAAGGCTGTGTCTGAGCTAATGGAGAGGATGGTGCTCAGCCGGGAGAATGTAGCATCCAGAGCCTGGAGATCCTCCTCTCCTCTAGCTGTCTCCGTCCTCACACTGACAATTTGGTCGACCAGCTGCGCAACCTTTTGACTGTGAACAGCACCTTTTACAGCACCGTCTGTTTCCTGCAGGTTAAAATCTGAATCTGCTCTGCCGAAGTCCAAAATAACAGGAGAACTCAAGGGAGGTTTTTCTATAGATGGCATATGCTCTCACAGAGATCTACACTTAACAAAAATATAAACGCAACATGTAAAGTGTTGGTCCCATGCTTCATGCACACACAAAAAAATCCCAGAAATGTTTCATACGCACAAAAAGCGTATTTCTTTCAAATGTTGTGTACAAATTTGACTACATCCCTGTTAGTGAGCAGTTCTGCTATGCCAAGATAATCCATCCACCTGACAAGTGCGGCATATCAAGAAACTGATTAAACACCACTATCATTACACAGGTGCACCTTGTGCTGTGGACAATAAAAGGCCACTTTACAATGTGCAGTTTTGTCACACAACATAATGTCTCAAGTTTTGAGGGAGAATGCAATTGGCATGCTGACTGCAAGAATGTCTACCAGAGCTGTTGCCATAGAATTGAATGTTAATTTCTCTACCATAAGCCGCCTCCAACGTTGTTTTAGAGAATTTGGCAGTACGTCCAACCGGGCTCACAACCGCAGACCCTGTGTAACCACGCCAGCCCAGGACCTCCTTATCCAGCTTCTTCACCTGCAACTTCCCCTAATGAATTTCTTTCAATTGACTGATTTGCTTATCCCCATAAAAATCTGCCAATTTTAAGCAAGCGAAATCTGTTTCTTTTTTTCATTGGATGCATCTCAATCCACCACATCAGCCTATGTAACAATTCCACATCTGTGGTGAAAGGTGACAGAGCTAGAACGGTGTCAGATCATGAAACATCTTGAAAATCGTCCTTCTCACAAAGTCATAGTGTCCAAACAGTTTACCCTAATTTTTGTTAAATTACTTTTTTTTTTAATTATATATATTTTGTGCTACAAAATGTCCCCGGTTTTTAATTTCCAAAATCTGGTCACCTTAATCTATGTTCATTTCTGAGGCTACCATATACAGTGTACAGATTTGCTATGATTTTCTTGAGATATGCAAATAATTTATAAATATTTATTATGACATCAAAACTGATGCCACATGTTAACAATTAACTCCCCATTCATATATTTCAGGGAATGATTTATCTATCATTGCCTTGAAAATTCTAGCCTATTTGCATTTTTTCTTTATTTGCATTGTTCATTTCTGCATGAGATACAATAACACCTTTACAAATAAAACTACAAAATAATCGAAAATTAAATAGGACACAGGTTGCAGATTTGAATTCCAATGTAATATCATACAAGGGGATATAATAAAAATAAATGTTTTTCAATAATATTTTTTTTTTGCTCTGTGTGTATGAAGAGCCAATGCAGTAAGGGTGCATTTTGGGTGGCAGCAATGTAGAATCTGAATGTCCTACACTAAAGGAAGTTGGCATCACTGGAGACATAGGAGAAGCCAGTAAAAGCATTTGGGCTGCTGGTTGATAAGTTGGAGAATTCAGGGGTAACCCCCACAGAGCCTGACACCATCTCTTTGGTGAACTCTGGATCAATATGCTGCATGTCTGCTGGGCCTTTCTGTTGGGACAAAAGGTTTAGCACAGCAGAAAATACTGAATGAATGTTAATTGAGTATTAATTGAGTATGCATGTTATGGATAGTAATTCTACGAAAAATAATACTGAAATCAATTTTGTTTTACACACTTACCACGTTGGGGTTGTATGGAGGTTTGATTCTCCGATGGTAAAGGTCATCCCAGTTTATTGGCGAGAAAAAAGTGTGGTTTTTAACTTCGAGCTATATGTAAAAGACAAAAATAAACAAAAATAGCTTTTTAGCAAAAAACAATTTCTCAAGCAACAATTTTGCTTGGACTGTCTGGGGGTGGTCTGAGTGAGGGGCCTAGTTGGAGGGGCCTAATTAGATGGATATGTAACCTGAAAACTAGCTGTTATTGGCAGGGAGGTCTGTATCTCTCTTTGTTATTGGTCTATTAACTTATACTGCCAGGCAGTGCAAATCTGAGGCCCACACCTGACCCTAACCCGCAAATATAGACAATGTACTATACAGTCAGAGATGGCAGAAGATTTTTTGGCATGCCTTTTTAGATAGATGCATGCAGCTTATTTTCTGTCATTACGGGCTCCCGAGTGGTGCTGTGGTCTAAGGCACTGCATCTCAGTGCTAAAGGCGTCACTACAGACCCTGGTTCAGGCTGTATCACAACCAGCCGTGATTGGGAGTCCCATAGGGCGGCGCACAATTGGCCCAGTGTCACTCGGGTTAGGGTTTGGCCGGGGTAGGCCTTCATTGTAAATAAGATTTTTTTCTTAACTGACTTGCCTAGTTAAATAAAGGTAAAATTTAAAATAAAATAAAAAATGACTTGTTGCCCTAGAAGACTAAATAAACCCTTGCTCATCATTCAATCAATATTTCATGACCCTAAACCTGCCTAACCCGCGGATATAACCACGTGGACTGCGGTTTATCAACCCACACATCACTATCAGAGGACACCTGGACCACCTATTGAGATGTGCCTTTTGTTAAAGATGCAATCCTGGACCTTAAGGGTTTACAAATATTTTTTTGCAGGACGTAACATATATGAAATGGATGATGTTGTACACAATTGGGCACAATTTTCAGGGACCCGTTTTGCCTCGTTGGCACTACTTTCAAAACTACTGGCTGAAGTTATACAAAAGCTCTGGAGCATCACTTTAAGTAAATCAGATGATAAATTAGGTTCTAGTGATTCTGGAGTGGGTCTTTTAAAAATGACATGTGTGTGTGTCAGCATGTGCGTTAACTCTAGGAAAGAGAGAGAAAGTAGACTGTCCGGTGAGGACATCCTCATCCTGTGCATTGTGACAGGTTCACTCACAAAGTCTGCGATAGCACCCAGCCTGCGATGCTGGTCTTTCTGTAGGAGGCCCATCAGCAGGTCACACGCCACAGAGCTGGCCCCCCCTGGCAGGCTCAAGGGCCTGTGGAGGATGTTGTCATACATCTCAGACATATCCTGGCTATAGAAGGGGGGCTGGAAGGAACAGAGGACAAAATGAGTTGATACCCACAATGAGGTGTAGCCAACTTGGTTTGGAAAATGATCAATACATTACTATAGTATGCAGAACCATAATACATTACAGCAAAGTACATGTGAATAGGCCTTTCAGAGGGTATGCTCACCAGCCCATATATCATCTCATAAAGTACAGTTCCCAGACACCACCAGTCTACCGTGTGGTCATAGGGCTGCTGTTTCAACACCTCTGGAGCCAAATACTACAGAGGAAAAGGCAGTGTCAGTGGATACAGTGACTAAGGGAAATGGGGGGACTGTAGGATATACAATAGAAATCAAAACTTACCTCTGGGGTTCCACAGAAAGTGGAGGTGGTGGACTCTGGGTCTATCCCCTCTTTACACAAGCCAAAGTCAGTCAACACAACATGGCCCTGGAGAAGGTCAAAATTAAAACATCAGGGTGACCTTGTTTAACTCACGGAGAACTAATATAACGATAGTCCTGAATTCATGATATACATACACTTACTTCTGAGTCTAGCAGGACATTCTCAGGCTTCAAGTCTCTACAACAGAGAAAATTGTGGCTTTTTTAAAATCAGAGAACCTACTGTACAGCCTAAAGGCACTGCTGACAGAATGACCTTCCACCGAGGGAGCATAGGAAACCAGCAGAGAACATGTGGGTTTACTGTGAATGACCTGTGAATGCTGTTAAGTAGGTGAGACTTAGTTGTCAACATTGTTGAGAGGGTGTGACTGACCTGTAAACAATGTTGTGCGAGTGTAAGTAACCGATGGCACTGGCCAACTCAGCCGTGTAGAAGCGAGCCCTTGGCTCTAAGAAGCAGTGCTCTCTCTGAAGGTGATAGAAAAGCTACAGTAGAATATCAAAAGTAGAAGTAAATTAAATGTATTTTATCTCTCGTACAAAATTTTAAAAAAGCCTATGTCTTTATTCCATACATTACCTCTCCTCCATTGACGTAATCCATGACAAAGTAGAGCTTCTCTGGGGTCTGGAATGAGTAGTGGAGCCCCACCAGGAAGGGATGTTTCATACTCTTGAGCAGCACATTCCTCTCTGCCATGATGTTCTTTTGCTTCACATGGAAGAATCCAGTGCCAAATAAATACAGCAGTTGTGAATCATTATTGTTAAACCCACTCATACTGACAGCATATTCACCTTTTTGTATCTTGTTTTTTTTTTTAATCTACTGTTATATTCAGAATTGTGTGAAAAGCTGAGTGGAACCTCTTTTTTCTTCAGTATGATTTTTTTCTGCAGCACTTTCACAGCATAGAACTTGTTGTCGGATTTCAGTTTGGCAAGAAGAACCTGGGGACACAACAAAATGGATTAATAATAAGGTAATAACACAAAGTAAAGTATATAATTGTTGCTTATACACCAACAGGATGTTTGTACATTTAGAGAGCACTACCAAAGATGACCATACCTTCCCAAATGTTCCTTTCCCAATTATAGCCAGGATTTCAAAGTCTGATGGCTTGGCACTGAAACATAAGAGGGAATGGTGTGGGTGAAAGAGGCAAATGGCTTTAGTAGCATACTGTACAATAGTATACGGTGTGTCTTTAGATTTTAAAATGTATAGGCAAGGCTTTGCTGGTATCTCCTTGTTCTGCAGAAAGCCTTTCCATGTCATCCCCAGATATCACCAATACCAGTGTAGTTGCCAAAATAGTGACACATCCTCAGGGTTCTGCCAACAAGTTAATTCATGTCAATAACAGAGGATCAGATTTTTGGGGGGTGAGTACCATGATAAAGCCTGGGAGGGTCATCTCTCAGTCAGACCGCACGCTGCTGTTGATAACAATAACATTATTGTTGTGATGTTTCATCTGTCAATGACTATCCACTTAGTGTTTGCTATATGCTGCAGGTGGGGAATGCAGAAAATAGCTAAATAGAGACATGGGTTTACTAATTCCCTCTGGCGTCAGCAGCCTGCCCTTAATCCCTTCCTTCACACCTGTTCCTGACTGAACTTGCTTTACCTCTCAACTTAGTTTCCAATTGGCTCATTCATCCCCCCTCCTCTCCCCTGTAACTATTCCCCAGGTCGTTGCTGTAAATGAGAATGATTTCTCAGTCAACTTACATGGTAAAATATAAGTTGAATAACAATTCATTACTAACTTGTATAAAAAATATCACTAATTAGTATTAGTAGTGTCTTTAGTGTTCACTTCTTACCCATTTGCAACATCTACAGACAGTATTTAAATATTTACATTAAGCAATCATGACCCGAAGTGTGTACTGCAACAATGATCCCAGTGTGTGCATCCACATTGCTTGTTGCATATTATCATAAAGCCTGGTTACTCACTGATGATTGTGTGAGTGACCAAGGTTGACGTCAACGGAGTTTGCTGATCGAAGCTGTAAAGCAATTTGAGGAGACAATATTACTGTGCTAAGTGGTTTGAAGTGAACAATGCCATGTTCACAGATTCGATTGATTGTAGAGGGGACAAATAATAACTATACAATAATGAACCATCACACACCCATGTCATTTTGTGAAAATAAAAGTGATTGGAAAATATACATTAAAATATACCTGACTCCAATTATCCATGTCTCTTTTCTGTGCCTATTGGGGTGGGAGTCAAATGCATTTGAACAGGAATTGATTATTTATTTGTACCATCAAATATGAGTGAGCTCAAAATAACTTATACATTTTTTTTTTTAAATACTGACTTGAAACCTAGACACTCATTGCTAGAAATCAATAAAAGTTAGCAGTATACCAAAAAGTTACAAAATGTAACTGTAAAATTAACAATAGAGGAGCATTACGTTGGTCAAGGATCTTACCCTCTTGTGTGTAGAGGACTTTTTCCCTCTGGTGTTCTCAGGTAGGCTATTGGTATTCTGTCCTCGCGAGAATCTGTGACTTGCCAAGCAACCTGCAGCTTATTTTCAAGTCTCAGATGAATAAGTATCTTTGGCCAAGTCTTATGTCCAAAAATCAACGAGAAAATAGCGTAAATTCAGAGAAGACTCTTGGGTATATGAAGTGTAAGAAATTGATTGATGCTGGACGTCCAGAGGACTGGCGCAAACTCGTTTGCACACAACAGGTTGTATCACTGCAAACAAGTATTACGCAAACCCACATGGTAGCATGTGGCATGTATACAGAGTTTTGATACGCTCAAACTACTAATTCAAATGTGCATTCACCAAGAGGGCCCAGGAATTAAAACTTTAGCCTAGTTGTCTCAACATACTTCCTTTTAAAACAAACCAAAATGCACATATTATTTGACACACTGTGTACACACACATTTTATTGCAATTAATTAGGTAATTAATTAATCTTATTATGGTGACCACTTCAAATAAGAGTCAAAGCCAAACATGTCAAGACTGTTTATAAACATGAGTGCTTAACACATTTTTTTTTTTTTTTTAAAGCTGACTTATCCCCTAAATCAGATTTCTCAGAGCAAACAGTGACATGATTTTCCATACATTTTCTTTGAAAATAGCCAATACATTATAGTAATGCTGTACGACAAGTCAATACTCAAATGACAACTGCCTAGACTATACAGGCAGCATAAACTACACCAATAGCAAAGAAACCAATAAATAAACCAACAAATCTGCCAAATTCAACAACTAGCATAATTAATCAAAACATTTCAGAGAAAGTCACTGAATCATACGGAGAACAATTTATATGGGAAAAGATCTGTGATTGTTGGGTGTTTATTTCCTTCTATTTTAGATTTGTGAAGATAGTATTAAAAGAATACCTTGCCATCTACCTATAGCAATCACCATTTGATAGTGGAATACCAGAGATTAAATGAAGCGATGCAGACGGTGTTACGATTTCAAATTAGAAGTTAGAATTGATTTCCTCTTGAAAGACCAACATCAGCCAGTATCTTTAACATGACGCATAAGCAATCTCAGAAAGATAAGGAAACTGAGAACAACTCCGGAGTGACACAGTGGTTTAAGGCACTGCATTTCAGTGCTAGAGGGATCACTACAGACCCTGGTTCGATTCCAGGCTGTATCACAACTGGCCGTGATTGGGAGTCTCATAGGGCAGCGCACAATTGGTCCAGCATCGTCCGGGTTCGGGCTTGGTAGGCAGTCATTGTAAATAAGAATTTGTTCTTAACTGACTTGCCTAGTTAAATGAAGGTAAAATAAAAAACGAAGTGTTGGGCATGTAAAAGGTAGTGTTTACATTTCAGCTGTGCTGCTTTCTTTATGGCATTGGAACAATCTCAATGCACACAACGCCTGGTTTTTATATGCAAGCAGCCTAGCTGTAATGTATACTAAAGAATATAGATGCAATGTGATCATTATACCATCTTAACAAAGTCCTTGGATGTTTCAATTTGAAAGAGCACTGTGGGCTGAATCTGTTTACCTTTAGGCTAAGATGACTGCCTGTCTGTCCCGTTTGGCTTTCACCTTAATGTGTGTGACCTTTGACGTATGACCTCTTGGCTGACCTTACCGGAAGCCATGACGACAGCAGCCTTTTGACTATAGACCAGGGTGATGGTGAGGAATCCCATTGGTTTTTCTGTTAAAAATAAATATTGCAAAAGTTTGAAGCCATGTTGGCGTCTGTGTTAGTTGACTGTTACATAAGAGAGCAGTTTGCATTCAGTTGTAAGTTAAATGGTATCTGTGGACTGGTACATTTCTGCCAGCTACTGTGGTATCAGTTGGTAGTCATATGTATATTTTCTCCCCCATTTTAGTGTTGTGATGTATAGCTTTTTGTACAGCAGAATACATGTAAGCTTGAGGTCGATGAATCAGAGAAATGGGCATTTGAGCAAAGAGCGGGAATGCTGTCCATTCCCTGTGACTGCCATGATGCTCAGATGTACATTGACTGAATATATGTGTTACTACTTCTGCCAAGGCAATGTTAGACCACATCACCAATTAGTACAATCATGTTAAGGGGCTAGTGGCCTGGTCAACACAGGGATAAACGTCCAAGGATCAGTTCTAATAGCCCCCCTCTAACAAATGTTAGAAGCACACAATTTCTTTGGTTGACAGGACTTCGTGCGCCAAGCTGGTGAGATGACCTATGCCGACGCCCATAAGGAGTGGACCAATGAGGGGGTGATTGAGTTCCGATCGTGCTCGGACATGAGGAGGGCCCAGGACAAGCTGGACAGCACTGACATCAATGGGAGGAAGATCGGCCTGGTGGAGGACAAGCCTCGTCGCCGACGCTCCTATTCTGGCAGCTCTAGGTCTGGACTTACCGCACCTCTTAAATGCAGGCATTGTGTCCTCACCGCCTTAATGTGGACGGTGTTTTAGGTTTCATTTGCTATCATTCTAGTACCAACGCTGGTAATTTACCCAGGCTTATAATGTGTTTGATCTCCCAGGTCTCGTAACAGATGTCGCTCTCGCAGAAGGAGCAGCAGAAGTTCTGGCAGCCCCTCCAGGTCACTCTCACGGAAAGAACACAGACCAAATTGCATCTGCCCTGCCCAAGAACTCCAATACTTAGTTCATCCCAGAGGGGACATTTCATTGTAACACAGCAGCATATTGACAAGCACACATACTTTACAAGACAACTATACAAATACAAGACCTAGTTTAAATTCCTGTGTGTTTGTCCTCCACCGGTCACTCTAATGCAGTAAATGGCACTCTTGCTCCAGATCCGACCACGGATCCTGTTCTCGATCCAGGAAAAAGTCCCACTCTAAGTCCCAGACCTGTTCCAAGTCCCGCTCTAGCACCAGGAAGTGTTGTTCCAAGTCCCGTTCTCGCTCCGGAACGCAAGTCTCGCAACTGCTCGGCGAGCCACAAATCTCGCTCTCAATCCCACACACGCAAGTCTCGCTCTAAAGTGAAGTCTGAGCGGGGAACCAGAGGCTATTCCAAGGATGTCTGTCAGCGAGAAGCCCCAGAGTCGTTCCCCCCCCCCCACAGAGAATGAAAACGGAGGGAAGTCCAAGTCTGCCTCCAAGTCTCCCTTCCCACAAGAAGACCTTCACCAATCCAAGTCCCCCGCCAAGCACTCAGCTTCTGGATCCGCCTCATGCTCTAAATCACGCTCCTGGTCCCAATCGGCTTCCCAAGATTAAATGCACTTTTTTAAGTAAGAAGTATGAAGGATGGTTTAAAGATAAATCAGAATGCAGCTCCAAGTGTTTCAATTTGTCCCTCTGAGCACTTGGTTGTAGTATGTTAACATCTTTCATGTTTTGAACTTTGCACGAGAACCAGGCTGAGAGATTGTAGATTACTGTAGAACGCATAGTATATTATTTATTGAGCCTTTATTTAACTAGGCAAGTCGGTTAAGAACACATTCTTATTTACAATGATGACCTACCGGGGAACAGGGGACTTTCTCAGGAGCAGTATTACAGATTTTTACCATGTCAGCTTGGGGATTCGATCCAGCAACATTTCGGTTACTGGCCCAACGCTCTAACCACTAGGCTACCTGCCGCCCCAAATTACCGTAAAGCAGATCTGTGGGTAAAACGTGTTTAACAGCAGCATCGTTAGAAACCCGTAGGTTACGGTTAGTCTACACCTGTTGTTTACGAAACATAGTGACAAATACAATTAGATTATGGTCAAATTGTGTTTTATCACACGCTAAAACAAGACTGCATACATCCAAACATTAGTCTAACATTCAATCTTGTGCTTCATTAAAATTTCATTTATAAGAGAGGAGGTACTACTTCAGCGGCCCTACAAGAAACATGTAGCTAAGTGTTGTTCATGACTTTACTGCCCCCTGCTGGAACTCTCCATCATCACACTTGATAAAAAGTAAACAATGTCATTTTGCTGTAGTTATGCGTTAGCATTAGTAGTCGCTACGATCCTAACGTTAGCTAGTTAAAATCGTACCCATTCTTCAGATCAACCTCCAGTAGTTTCCCGTTACCGCAGAAAATCACTTGGATGTCTTTCTCACGAACATGTAACTCAATCTGCCGACGTAGAGAAGCGGCATTTTGGCCAATATTTGTAATACTGTTATAGAGTTCTCCAAGCTAACAGTAGGGGTGATTTGTTCATTTGAATTTGATGCTGGTTTTATCATTTAAAAGTGGAACATTCATTGTATCATTCAAGTGAAGTGTGTTTCCCGAAGTTGATGAGTTTATTGATCACCTCACCACTCTCTGGAAGTCTCACTCGGAGTTTCGTCAGCAAAACGTGACAACGGAGAGCCCTCCGAGGGAGTCGGTAGGGGCAAGGGTGCGGTTTGGGATTGACAGTGCCATAGAGGCCTCTAGTTGCCATAAGGCAGTATTAGCAAATATATTTGCCGCGTTCAAAACAACTGGAAGCTCGGGAAAAAATAAATAATATATATATAGATTTATTTTTTTTCACCTTAATTTAACCAGGTAGGCCAGTTGAGAACAAGTTCTCATTTACAACTGTGACCTGGCCAAGATAAAGCAAAGCAGTGTGACAAAAATAACACAGAGTTACACATGAACAAAGAAAAGTCTATGTACTGTGTGTGCAAATGTAGAAGAGTAGGGAGGTATGGCAATAAATAGGCCATAGAGGCGAAATAATTACAATTTAGCATTAACATTGGCGTGATAGATATGCAGATGATGATGTACAAGTAGAGATACTGGGGTGCAAAAGAGCAAGAGGATAAGTAACAATATGGGGATGCGGTAGTTGGGTGTGCTATTTACAGATGGGCTGTTTACAGGTACAGTGATCGGTAAGCTGCTCTGACAGCTGATGTTTAAAGTTAGTGAGGGAGATATGAGTCTCCAGCTTCAGTGACTTTTGCAATTTGTTCCAGTCATTGGCAGCTGGAAGGAAAACTGGAGAACTGGAAGGAAAGGCGGCCAAAGGAAGTGCTGGCTTTGGGGATGACCAGTGAAATATACCTGCTGGAGCGCGTGCTACGGGTTAGTGTTGCTATGGTGAGCTGAGATAAGGCGGGGCTTTACCTAGCATAGACTTATAGATGACCTGGAGCCAGTGGGTTTGGCGATGAATATGTAGTGAGGGCCAGCCAACGAGTGCATACAGGTCGCAGTGGTGGGTAGTATATGTGGCTTTGGTGACAAAACGGATGGCACTGTGATAGACTACATCCAGTTTGCTGAGTAAAGCGTTGGAGGCTATTTTGTAAATGACATCGCCGAAGTCAAGGATTGGTAGGATAGTCAGTTTTACGAGGGTATGTTTGGCAGCATGAGTGAAGGAGGCTTTGTTGCGAAATAGGAAGCCGATTCTAGATTTAATTTTGGATTGGAGATGCTTAATGTGAGTCTGGAAGGAGAGTTTACAGTCTAACCAGACACCTAGGTATTTGTAGTTGTCCACATATTCTAAGTCAGAAGCGTCCAGAGTAGCGATGCTAGTCGGGCGGGAGGGTGAGGACAGCAATCGGTTGAAGAGTATGAACTTAGTTTTACAAGCATTTAAAAGCAGTTGGAGGCCACGGAAGGAGTGTTGTATGGCATTGAAGCTCGCTTGGAGGTTTGTTAGCACAGTGTCCAAAGAAATCTCAGACTTCAGACTTTAATGCGTTCAAGACAACTGGCAACTCCGAAAAAAAAACGAGCTCCGTCTGGGAAAATTCCTTTTGAATGGTCATTCAATTCGAAATTCCAATTCGGGAACTCGGGCCACTTTCGAGAGCTCTGACTTTCCGACCTTAAGATCACCGACGTCATGACTTTACCTCGTTATTTTTTGGGGTTCCCAGTTGTATTGAACGCATTGGCAGCGCCATTGAGGGCTTCCACCATTTTAATGTAGTCAACTGGGTGGGACTTCCAACTTCATTGGCTGATCCCTCCTGATGACCCAGTTGGACATGACACCGACAGGGTCATCAGGACGGATCAGCCAATGAAGTTGGAAGTCCCACCCAAATCGTGAAGAAGAAAATTGAGTAGGCTACTTTAAAATGGAGACAGCTTTAATGGCGTCACAGATGCTTTAATGGAACAGACACAAAGATGAGTACTCTATCTCTATGGTTTGTGCTCTGGAGCGCATACACTAAATTGCGTACAGAAAATGTTTGCTTGCCTGTAATTTTTTATCAAGCCACACTGATGTGCATGCAGTTTGTGCACATCAAAAGATCTGGCCATCAAAAATTCTAAATGTTTGTTGGGCACACGTGATATTATCTCATAGAACAAACACTAAGCCAGTGTTAACCTCAGACCTTAGATTTGCATTAATCCCAAAACCCTATTCTTTCCCCATAAATTTTCCCCATAGGAACGGCTGAACGCAACTTATTTCCGGAGATTGGACCATCAAAAATCCACAAAATGTTAATGTGCACTTTCTATTAGCAATATTCATTTTTTAAAGGCCTATAATTTGAAGCTACCATAACTATCCATGGGACCTGTTTCTCCATGTTTTTGTTAACTTTGTAAACAAACTATACTGATTCATAATGAATGACGTTTACTCTCGCTCTCTCTCCTACCACTCAACTCTTGGATGAGCACACCTCTGGAACACACAGACACAGGAAACCATTTTGGGACTCATAACTAATAGAAGGGAACCTCCTCAGAGTTTGGCAAAGCTCCAAAATGAGGAGATAGAGACCTTTTAGAAAGAGCTTGTAGAACTCGGGGGGAATTGCAGAACAGCCACCAACATAGAGGAAGCTGGCCTGGCTGCTGTACAGAAAGTCATTAAGACTGCAGCACAGAGAGATTTGTATATCCAGAGGACTTTCCTGACCAGGAAACAAAATGAGAATGAGCTCATAAAGGACATGAAAGAGACTCATTAAAGGATGACAATTTATTTAATTCTTAATTTTCTTTACAGGTTTACAGATTATAAACAAACTAAGAGATTGCTGGAAAGCATTGATTGTCCACATCCTCTGACACTTAACACCATGCTGAAGGGGGTGAAACGTAAAATAAATAACACACGCAGATGTAACAGACACACTCAAACACACACAGACAGACGGAACCCATAAGAGTGTGTGTGCATCACAGACATGTAGTTTGGTCTCAGATCTGTTTGTGTGGCCTCTCTATATGCCCTGTGAGGGCAGGAATAAGGGGGGGATAAAGGACAGAAATAGGTGGTAAGGAAAAGAGATAGGACATATAGAACCCAGTTACAAACACAAGGCTACATAGAACAAAAGGCACTGCCAGCAGGAACAGCATAAACACTGAGCAGGTTAGGGTTGGGTTATAATGGATGATGAGAGAGACTCATTGGAATACATAGGTATTAACTCTCATATAATATGTATACTATTATCTCCAGCCCAGACTCACACACCAGTGATAACAATAATTATAACCAATAATAATAATTTGTCCTCCAATGTTGACTTACAGTGCCTTCAGAAAGTATGGACGTTTTCCACATGTTGTTGTGTTACAGCCTGAATTTAAAATGGATTACATTTAGATGTTGTGTCACTGACCAACACACAATACGACATAATGTCAAAGTATAATTTTGTTTGTAGAACATTTTTGAAATTAATCCAAAATGAAAAGCTGACATGTCTTTGGTCAATAAGTATTCAACCCCTTTATTATGGCAAGCCTAAAAATGTGCATAACGAATCACATAATAAGTTGGATAGACTCTGTTCAATAATAGTGGTTAACATGATTTCTGAATAACTACCTCATCTCTGTTCCCCACACATACAATTATCTGTAGGGTCCCTCAATCGAGTAATGAATGTCAAGCACAGATTCAACCACAAAGGCCAGGGAGTTTTTTCAATGCCTCACAAAGAAGGGCATCTATTGGTAGATGGGTAAATATAAAATAAAAAGCAATTGCTGAATATCCCTTTGAGCATGGTGAAGTTGTTAATTAGGCTTTGGATGGTGTATCAATACACCCAGTTACTACAAAGATAGGCGTCCTTCCTAACTCAGTTGCCGGAGAGGAATGAAACTGCTCAGGGATTTCACCATGAGGCCAATGGAGATTTTAAAACAGTTAGAGTTTAATGGTTGTGATATGGTCAAAGTGAAGATGGATCAACAACATTGTATTTACTCCACAATACTAACCTAAATGACAGAGTGAAAAGAAGGAAGCCGGTACAGAATAAAAATATTCCAAAGCATGCATCCTGTTTGCAGCAAGGCACTAAAGTAAAGTAATAAATGTGGCAAAGAAATGAACTTTTTGTCCTGAATACAAAGCGTTATGTTTGGGGAAAATCCAATACAACACATCACTGAGTATCCCTCTTCATATTTTCAAGCATGGTGGTGGCTGCATCATGTTATGGGTATGCTTGTCATCGGCAAGGACTAGGGCAGCGTTTTCCAAACTTAGTCCTCCGGCTTGATGATTAGTTAATTATTTGAATCAGCTGTGTAGTGCAAGGGCAAAAACCAAATGTGCACCCTTTGGGGTCCCGAGGACCGAGTTTGGGAAACCCTGGACTAGGGAGTTAAAAAAAAATGGAATACAGCTATGAGCACAGGCAAAATCGAGAGGAAATCCTGCTTTCTATGGTAAGACTTGAAAATGGCTGTGTAGCAATGAATGATCAACATTCAACTTGACAGAGCTTGAATAATTTAAAAAAGAATAAATGGGCAAATATTGTACAATCCAGGGGCCTCATTTATCAATATTGCGTAGAAACTATTCTAAAATACTATTTCCAAACTGCATTTAGAATGGTGTATGCATAGAAAAAGTGTGATTCATCAAACAGTCCTACGAGCATCATATGCACACTGAGAGGAGATAACCATTGGTAAATACACATTGTTCTCAGCTTCGGTGCTCGTGCACAACCTTGGTGCTTTGCATTTCAAAATGCCCCTAAATAAACATAATTAAACAATGTTTAATTAGGGGCATTTTCAAATGCAAACCACATTTCAAAACCATCACTTTAAAGCACATGGGGAATATTCAACTCCATACCATGAAATACAACGGCCTAACCAAAAAGGAAAAAAAAGTTTCTGAGACTGAAATTGAGGTGCTAGTGTCAGAGATTGAGTACAACCCAAATATTTTATTTGGCTCGCGCAGTTGTGGCTTGACCAGTAAACAAAAAAAAAACAGCTACAAAGAGGACCATTTTGACAACTCAAGTTGCTTTAGCAATGGCAAATATACTTAAAATAAGTAGGTAACACTAACCAATAAGCCATCCATCCTCAACAGCTCCCTCCTGTAGGCGTATAGGCCAACATTGATGTTCTGCAGAATGAACGAGTCGTGCGTTCCACCTGTCTTTGCGCATCATATAACCTGCACATAAAGAGTGGAAGCCTTTTCTGTTCACATAGTTTAAATCGTTTTGGGATGGTAATTTTATGACGATGTGGGTGCCGTCTATTGCTCCGTTCCTATTTGGGAACCCGTTGATGGCATCATGGCAAAGAAAGCCCTCTTGACTTCAACCTGTTGTGCGATGGTGTATGGAATTTGGATGTGTATACGTTTTGCTGATGATTTCATCCAAAACATTGGCTCACCAAGTACCCTTAAAGTACCCTTTCTAAAGTAGGTCTTCAATCCTCTCAAAAATCCAATAAGATTGTTTTATATCTGATGAGCCAATGTGTACTTTCTGCAGAAAAAGTCCCACCTGTCTCTACAAACGCGCTTTTTGCCAAATGCAGCGTGTGCCAAATCTTCAAACAGAGCAAGATCAGCCATCACTCATTCGATTTCACATTAGCTCAGGCATTTATAGCATTTAAACAATGTTTGAAATACTTTAACAAATGACTGTACTTTATATGGATTATTATCGTAACACATGTACTGATGTGGTCAAATTATATAGCATGTCAAGATATGTTGCATGAATTCACAATGGAAATACAATGAAATCAAAAAATGATTTAATTATTACTCTGATAATTTCACACATTTTCAACATATATTTTCAGCATTCTACACTCAACAAGCAGTTCCCATATTCCAGCATTTGGCACTGTGCATACACATGGAAATGGCTGTGCATAAATTTATGCACACTCAAGCAAGCGTTCATACTCATAAATCTCACACTTTGCGTGGAAACGACTCCACGTATGGGTTACACACAGATTTGTGCCTATGCATGATTGATAAATGAGGCCCCAGGTGTGCAAAGCTCTTAGAGACTTACCCAAAAATACTGTTGTCACTGCCAAAGTTGCTTCTACAATGTATGACTCAGGGGTGTGAATATTTATGTAAATTAGATATTTATGTATTTCATTTTCAATACATTTGCAAACATTTCTAAAAACATATTTTCTCTTTGTCATTGTGGGATTGTGTGTGGATGGGTGATAGAAAATATGTAATCCATTTTCAATTCAGGCTGTAACAACAAAATGTGGAATAAGTCAAGGGGTATGAATACTTTCTGAACACACTGTATGCAACACACTCAGATAAACATCATTGGTACGATAAAATTCCCTTTTTACAAAATAATCACTTATTTCATGCCTAATTTCATGCCCCTTCTCTAAGATACTCTACAGACTAGAAGACCTGTGGCCAGAATCCGTTTGTTTATTCTACAATACGTCAAATTTCCAGTCAGATCTCCCACCACCTCTGGGGAGAAAGGGGCACAGGGGTCCTGTCCCACTTAACTTGGGTGTGATGGTGTTTCTCAATGGTGTTTCTCAATGAACAATACGGACAGGAGTTTTTCCTGACCACATAAACTGACCAGGAGTACCTCCTCGCGGTATGACCCCTGACCTCCAATCAGTGTTTAAGCATCAGTTCCTTTCATTCACTCAGTCCTGTAACAGTCGGCTCATTTGCAGGGCTTCATGGGCCTGTCACAGCAGCACAGAGTGGCTGGCTCTAACAGGTCTCGAACAACAGTAGCTACAGCTGCTTACGCTCTACACAGACACAGAGCCAGCAGCACAGCAAGTCTCCCATCAGAGGAAATGTCCATTTCCAGGTTAGGAGATAGGGGTCAGGGGTTACTGATGACAGGGTGAACAGTTCACGAAGAATCAGAACATCAACATCCCATTGAACTGCTTGTAAATGCTTAAAACACCGGCAGACGGTTCAAGCAGTGAAGGACTGCTTACTTGTGTTGATTGTTTTATGTACTGTATGCTTACGTAGAATGGGTTAATGAATAACAGGGTGGATATCTATTGGGTATAGGTATACTGTATGTCGATATATATATATATATATATGTGTGTGACTGCAGTCAGGGTACACAAATGGCTATCTGAAGAGATGTGAATAACACCTACCTATGAAATACACGCCTGTCTGCACAAGACCTCCCACCCTAGCATGGCTACTCTGGTAGAGGGAGATGCCGGGTTAAGTGCAAGTTAGCCGCCTGAGATAGAGGGTTCATTTCAGTGCTGGATAAAGAAGTTAGGACAGAGATGTTCAAGTCGTCTTATGCTTCTGTAGCCTTCTGAGCTTAATAGAGCAGTTCTATGAGAAATACTGCTGTACATCCCTGGGACTGATTATGAGAGGAGTCTGAAGATGAGATTGGATTCTGGTGTTCTTTTTTCCACACCCTAACCCTACACAGCTTTACCCCACCATACCAACCCTGCTTCCCAATCTAACCATACCCACCCCTCCCTATCCTACCCTCGGCCCTGGACAGAAGGCATGCAGGGACAACATGAGAGTTGATATAATAAACATCAAGTAATGGAACATTCCAAATGGTCCACCAATCATGGAGCGTTGCTTTGAATAGTAATGTCTGTTCTAAATCTTTATGCATGGGCACTGGGGCAGATAGAGCAAGGTGAGACTCGTGCGCAAGTAACACTTGCAGTAGCAGCAGCAGCAGCAGCAGTAGAATCTTCAAAACATTATCAGACCAAACTGAGATTCAAAGTAACATTAGAAGACCCATTAGGTCAGATTGTCAGATCAAAAGGAGATATCCGAGCCCCAACGAAGTCAGACAGTCCTTCAGTTCAGTGTCTTTTTACTCACAGGGATACACAGACTTATTTTGTTCCAGCATCCTGTCCACTCGTCCTTCAAACAGTCCCTTTTCCCCTTTCCATGCTTTCTCAACCCCGCCTCTCTTCTCCAGAGGGGATGTGAGGAGTGAGGGAGGGGCTGACCGTGCCCTGAGGGGAGAATAGTTGTCTAAGCCTCAGTCGGCTCTTGTCTCTCCCTGGGTCAAAAGAGGGCGAGGGTTGAAGGGTCAGAGTGAGAGATGAGGGGTAAAGGGTGAGGGGTCAGGGTTGATCCTCCCCTAATGCCTTCTGCAAGCTCTGTCGGTAGACTGCGAATCTCTGCTCCACTAATCGCACACGCTCTGCCTCTTCCTTCTCCAGAATTACCAGGAAGTTCTGTAGCTCAGGAACCGAGAACGCATGCCACTGAGATGGAGAGAACGAAAGTGAGAGAGGGCGGTATTAGTGATGTTAGAGATGGCATTCATGTAGCAATTATTGATTTTAGGACACACAGTACAGTGGGGAAAAAAAGTATTTAGTCAGCCACCAATTGTGCAAGTTCTCTCACTTAAAAAGATCATAGGTACACTTCAACTATGACAGACAAAATGAGGAAAAAAAAAATCAGAAAATCACATTGTAGGATTTTTAATGAATTTATTTGCAAATTATGGTGGAAAATAAGTATTTGGTCAATAACAAAAGTTTATCTCAATACTTTGTTATATACCCTTTGTTGGCAATGACAGAGGTCAAACGTTTTCTGTAAGTCTTCACAAGGTTTTCACACACTGTTGCTGGTATTTTGGCCCATTCCTCCATGCAGATCTCCTCTAGAGCAGTGATGTTTTGGGGCTGTCGCTGGGCAACACGGACTTTCAACTCCCTCCAAAGATTTTCTATGGGGTTGAGATCTGGAGACTGGCTAGGCCACTCCAGGACCTTGAAATGCTTCTTACGAAGCCACTCCTTCGTTGCCCGGGCGGTGTGTTTGGGATCATTGTCATGCTGGAAGACCCAGCCACGTTTCATCTTCAATGCCCTTGCTGATGGAAGGAGGTTTTCACTCAAAATCTCACGATACATGGCCCCATTCATTCTTTCCTTTACACGGATCAGTCGTGCTGGTCCCTTTGCAGATAAACAGCCCCAAAGCATGATGTTTCCACCCCCATGCTTCACAGTAGGTATGGTGTTCTTTGGATGCAACTCAGCATTCTTTGTCCTCCAAACACGACGAGTTGAGTTTTTACCAAAAAGTTCTATTTTGGTTTCATCTGACATTCTCCCAATCCTCATCTGGATCATCCAAATGCTCTCTAGCAAACTTTAGACGGGCCTGAACATGTACTGGCTTAAGCAGGGGGCACGTCTGGCACTGCAGGATTTGAGTCCCTGGCGGCGAGTGTGTTACTGATGGTAGGCTTTGTTACTTTGGTCCCAGCTCTCTGCAGGTCATTCACTAGGTCCCCCCGTGTGGTTCTGGGATTTCTGCTTACCGTTCTTGTGATCATTTTGACCCCACGGGGTGAGATCTTGCATGGAGCCCCAGATCGAGGAAGATTATCAGTGGTTTTGTATGTCTTCCATTTCCTAATAATTGCTCCCACAGTTGATTTCTTCAAACCAAGCTGCTTACCTATTGCAGATTCAGTCTTCCCAACCTGGTGCAGGTCTACAATTTTGTTTCTGGTGTCCTTTGACAGCTCTTTGGTCTTGGCCATAGTGGAGTTTGGAGTGTGACTGTTTGAGGTTGTGGACAGGTGTCTTTTACACTGATAACAAGTTCAAACAGGTGCCATTAATACAGGTAACGAGTGGAGGACAGAGGAGCCTCTTAAAGAAGAAGTTACAGGTCTGTGAGAGCCAGAAATCTTGCTTGTTTGTATGTGACCAAATACTTATTTTCCACCATAATTTGCAAATAAATTAATTAAAAATCCTACAATGTGATTTTCTGGATTTTTTTTCCTCATTTTGTCTGTCATAGTTGAAGTGATGATGAAAATTACAGGCCTCTCTCATCTTTTTAAGTGAGAGAACTTGCACAATTGGTGGCTGACTAAATACTTTTTTTCCCCACTGTATGTGTGTGTGTGTTGTGTTTGTCTTACCTCCACCTCTCCGGTCTCGTTCTCCTTGAGGACGAAGCTGAGCAGCTCAGGATCTGGACCCACCACCAGTCTCAGAGCAAGAGGACACTCCACAAGAGGAAGCTTCTGGAACAGATCTACACAACAAAGGAAAGACACATTAGATTCCACATCCAGGCCATATGCATATTATCAGAAATCTTCGAACCTACACTCAGTCGGGTGGCAGAATGTAAATGTGCGAATGTATATACACGTAATCTGTGTGTGTAACGCACCTTGTCCATCACGGTGTGTCTGTCTGTACAGAGCAAACTTGCTTGGGTTATCCAGCACCATAAACTTCTTCAGCAGGCCCTGTATGACCTCCCTGACCGTGGTAGTACTACTGATGTGGATCTGCTTCACACAGTCACTGGGCATGTAGAACGACGTCCGCTTCCCACTCAACCCTGCTGCGGCCCCCTCCTGGCCCTCTGACACAGTCATTGGCCGACCGTGTCTTTCCGCCTGGCTGTCTAATCCCGCCCCCTCCACTGCGAGCACCGTGACTGGTCGACTTAGTCTGAGGTGGACCTTAATGAAGCCAGTGTACAAACCATCAGCACCCTGGGGGAGAGAGAGAGAGAGAGAGATTCATGTGTGTCTATATTGGTAAATTCCCATTCAGTACTTCATACTAGTACATGCTTAGAAAAAAGGGTTCCAACAGGGTTCTTTGGCTGTCCCAGTAGGAGAACCCTTTTTGATTCCAGGTAGAGCCCTTTTGGGTTCCATGTAGAACCCTCTGTAGAAAGGGTTCTACATGGAACCCAAAATGGTTCTACATGCAACCAAAAGAGTTCTTCAAAGGGTTCTCCTATGGGGACAGCCGAAGAACCCTTTTAAGGTTCTAGATAGCAATGTTTTTTCTAAGAATGTACCTATGTGTATATTTTAAGTGTTGTAGCACTCACCAGTTTCATGCCATTCTCTGAGACCGTAGAGTTGTAGTCGTCGATCCTGGCACGCAATTCTTCCTCTGACAGAGCCTTGGGCCTTCTCTCCTCTTCGACCTCCTTCTGCTGAAACACAGAGAGAGAGAGACAGACAGCAGGCTGTGTGAGAAACAGGAACTGCATTACAGGGGGAAGTTGAGACAGACAGAGCAGTCATTATGACTCAGACCTGAGGACACCTGTACTATATGATGTTTCATTCAGTCTGCTGCTATCACTCCAAACAGCAGAGGGCGGTGTCTTTCAGACAGGCACAGTGGAGTTTCCATTTAGGCCCAGGGTGTACACACACACACACACACACACACACACACACACACACACACACACACACACACACACACACACACACACACACACACACACAGTCTTGTACAGCTAACCTTGTGGGGACACACAATTCAGTTCCATTCAAAATCCTATTTTCCCTAACCCTAACTTGTACTCTTACCCTAACCTTAACCCAAAAACCTAACCTTAACCCTGGCCATAACCCTAGCTCCTAACCCTAATCCTTAATGTAATTATAACCCTAATTCTAACCTTAACCCTAAACCCCCTAGAAATAGCATTTGACCTCGTGGGAACTGACAATGTCCCCAGTTGGTCGAATTGTTATTTTTTTACTATTCTTGTGGGGACTTTTGGACTTTTGGTCCCCACAAGAAGAGTTAAACACATCCACACACACATACGCACGCACGCACACACTTCTGAACATTGCCCATTGGGCTCTAACATTTATAGAATGTTGCGTGAC
Source organism: Brachymystax lenok tsinlingensis (assembly GCA_030435695.1). Classification (NCBI taxonomy): domain Eukaryota; kingdom Metazoa; phylum Chordata; class Actinopteri; order Salmoniformes; family Salmonidae; genus Brachymystax; species Brachymystax lenok. The sequence goes on from CM059813.1 coordinate 46,998,768, forward strand.
TCTTCATTCTTGTCTCCCTTTCCCTTCCTCCCATCCTCCCAAACCCCAGCATGACACAACACTGCAGTTGCCCCCACAGACTGAACAGGAGGCAGGAAATATTCTGAATAGAGCAGAGACATAGAGAATTACACTGACACTATGACTCTATGCCTCTGTGTCGCTCTTTTTCTCAGTCTCGCTCCCTCTTTCTCTCCCTCGTTCTCTTCATCCCCACTGACAGACACATCAAGCAGTCCCTCGGACAGCTCCAATCTCTCCCACTGCTAAGGCCAGGAAAAATCACATAACTCCCCTCCCACCAGGCGGTGTGAGTGAAGGGCTCATCATGAGGCTCGCTCATTATGGGGAGAGGGGAGATGAAGGAGGAAGGGTGGGGGTGGGGGTTGGGGGTGATGAGGCGCGAAGGGAAGATGAGAATGGGGGAGAGGAGGCGAGAAGAGGAGAGAGCATGGGGAGGTGTGGTTGCTGAGCAAGCCTTAGCAACACAGAGTTTGACTGGGTTATTTATAGATGCATCCTCTTCTGTGGATGCGGTTTTCTTTTTTCTCCTCCTTTTCACTCTCTTTTTCTGGGACACGGTGGCGTGAGAGACAGAGAGATAGGGGAAGACAGAGAGAATGCAGGGCAGGAATCATTTATGTATGGGAGTCCTCAGGGCGTGAGGGGACTGAGTCTGCTTCATTCAGTACAGTCGCTTTGTATACGTGTGTGTGTGTCGTGAGTGTGCAGTATATCTTGGCTTGCGTTAGCAGAGACGGAGTCTGAACAGGACGTTGTGTCTTCCCTTTCGTCACTCCTCTCATTACAGACCATTAACTTCTCTCCTCCATGAACAATCTGCTTAGGTGGAGAGTTATGTTTGTTGTGCGTTTAGTGTGCGTGCGGCAACCTTCTATGGCTTAGTGTGTGTGTGTTTATCTTGGCAGGTTCCAGTGCAGTAAGAGTTAATGATGTGAGAATGCAGAGGGAGCTTTGGGCAAACCGGTATAAATGTCAAACTGACCATCTCTAAACAACCGCGAGACTAAACACAAAGACCTTGAAACAGCATGAACCTTCCTGCAACACAGAAGCTAAAGGCTTGGCACAGCATTACTGTATTATGTGCAACTTAATGTCTGCTGATGGAGAAAATATTCCACTGCAGACTGTATCCATATTTCTATACCTTTCGTTTGCTATATGCCATAGACACGCATTTTGAACACACACACCTGCCTCACACATAGGCAGGGTCAGACTATGGCATTTGGGGCGCCGGGGCACCTACTTCCTCAACCCCCTGCTGTTTTATAGCTGATCTCATGCTATTCTTCCCTAACATATTATTCACTGAGCCAATGACCATGGGATTAAAAACCTCCCTCTGCAACTGGATCCTGGACTTCCTGACGGGCCGCCCCAAGTTGGTCAGGGTGGACAAAAACACATCCGCCACGCTGACCCTCAACACGGGGGCCCCTCAAGGGTGCATGCTTAGTCCCCTCCTGTACTCCCTGTTCACCCACAACTGTGTGGCCATGCACGACTCCAACACCGTCCTTATGTTTGCAGACGACGTAACGGTCGCATGCCTGATCACCAACGACGATGAGACAGCCTACAGGGAGGAGGGCAGAGACCTGGCAGTGTGGTGCCAGAACAACAACCATTCCCTCAACGACAGCAAGACAAAGGAGCTGATTGTGGACTACAGGACCGAGCATGCCCCCATTCACATTGACAGGGCTGTAGTGGAGTGGGTCGAGAGCTTCAAGTTCCCCGGTGTCCACATCATTAAGGCTCTATCATGATCTAAACTAGGGTTGAATATTTTCCATGTATTTTACAAATGTTCCATCCTGAAAATAAATGACTTTTCTCCCGGGTAACCTGGTATTTCCCGCCAAAACCGGAAGTGTCATTCAAAAGCATTATAAAGCATATGCATCGTGCCTTCGTAAAGTATTCAGACGGCAGGGACTGGGAGACTAGTCAGGATCGAGTCAAAAATTGGCGGAGCAAAGTACAGAGACATCCTTGATGAAAACCTGCTCCAGAACGTTTAGGACCCAAGACTGGGGCGAAGGTTCACCTTCCAACAGGACAACTACCCTAAGCACACAGCCAAGACAACGCAGGAGTGGCTTCGGGACAAGTCTCTGAATGTCATTGAGTGGCCCAGCCAGAGCCCGGACTTGAACCCGATCGAACATCTCTGGAGAGACCAGAAAATAGCTGTGCAGCAACGCTCCCCATCCAACCTGACAGAGCTTGAGAGGATCTGCAGAGAAGAATGGGAGAAACTCCCAAAATACAGGTTTGCCAATCTTGTAGCATCATACCCAAGAAGACTCGATGCTGCAACCGCTGCCAAAGGTGCTTCAACAAAGTACTAAGTAAAGGGTCTGAATACTAATGACAACCTTGAATAATATAGGACTAGAATTAGATGCAGAATGCTTTCGCTTCCCTTCACAAAGATAGGACGTTCATGGGTGTGAATTAACAACCGCTATAACCTAGTGTGTTCGCTCTTCTTTCAAACTACCCACTGGTAGTGGGTACGCACTAGGTTATAGTTCTACTGGCCGCTGTATTTAACATTAAGCAAAAAATAGTCTATTGTTATAAGAAATGATGCCCAGCAAGCTATTCTAGTCTAGCTTTCCCTTTCCCAGTGTATTATGCATAACCCATCATTAATTAGATAAATATAAGGCTAATACTGCAATGAATGTATTACCTGAAATAGGTAGGCTAGGACATCTATATATAGGGCTATATACTGTATCAATCTAGAACAGGATGATCTATTTTGGATGCAATTAAAATGGAATTGATGGAGAGGGAGAAAGAGTGCTCATGCACTCTCTCGCAGTTCTTTTTTGTACTGATATTCTTGCACTGGCTCTATGCACACTCACTTGACTCTACCCATACACTCATACATTCTACACTGACACTCCAACACACACACACACACACACACACACTACATACGCTCACACACACACACACACACACTACATACGCTCACACACACACACACACACACACACACACACACACACACACACACACACACACACACACACACACACACACACACACGTTGCTGCTACTCTGTTTGTTATCTATCCTAATTGTCTAGTCACTTTTACCTCAATCTAAATGTACTTATTACCACAATTATGTCAACTACCTCGCACCCCTGCACATTGACTCGGTACCGGTACTCCTTATATATAGCCTCGTTATTGTAAAAAAAAAATATATATATTATTTGCTAATCTTTTCTTACTTTTTAACTCTGCATTGTTGGTAAAGGGCTCGTAAGTAAGCATTTCACGGTCAAATCTACACCTGTTGTATTTGGCACATGTGACAAATAAAATTTGATTTGATTTTGCCATGAAGATGAGAGAACATTTAGCAGTTAATCTCCTGCGATTATACACATTTTGACATGAGGCTGAGATTCCAGGATCAGAGTTGAAAAATCCTCCTTCACTAGTTCTTAGTTCTTGAAAACTATCAAGTCTCTCAGGAATTCCTGTGTTTGTGGCTTGATGTTTCCTAACTGCTAAATATAGTTATCTCCCTCCCCTCTGTGCATTCCTCTAGAAGTGAAAGAGAGTATGGTCAGTAGGACAATACTGAACCCTTTACCCCTGCCTGGTCCATGGCCTACCACAACCACACAGAGCTCAGGCCCAGAGACAGTAAACCAGAAGACCCAGGCCCAGGGCTCCCAGACATCCACAGCCAGGGAAAGTAAACCAGAAGACCCAGGCGCAGGGCTCCCAGACATCCACAGCCAGGGAAAGTAAACCAGAAGACCCAGGCCCAGGGCTCCCAGACATCCACAGCCAGGGACAGTGCACATGGCTCACACATTGGAGGTTGTTGTTGCTCCCACTTTGACAGGATCAAACTCTGTGAAGCCTTTATTTGGGCTGCAATCTGAGGTGCAGTTAATTGCCGATTTCTGAGGCTGGTAACTCTAATGAACTTATCTTATGCTGCAGAGGTAACTGGGTCTTCCTTTCCTGTGGCGGTCCTCATGAGAGCCAGTTTTATCATAGTGTTTAATGGTTTTTGCGACTGCACTTGAAGAAACTTTCAAAGTTCTTTACATTTTCCGGATTGACTTACTTACTGACTTTCTTGTCCCCATGGGGAAATTTTGTTGCAGAGTCATGTACACATTTAAAGTGGCGTTTAAATACAAAACAAAATTGACAATACAACTTTCATAACAGTTACATACCAATAAAAAGAGACTAGCCTGCTGGCCTTACTGGGTTGATAGGAACATCAGCCTGCTGGCCTTACTGGGTTGATAGGAACATCAGCCTGCTGGCCTTACTGGGTTGATAGGAACATTAGCCTGCTGGCCTTACTGAGTCGATAGGAACATTAGCCCAAGCTATTTAGGAGGGATATCACACCTGGCACAACTGATTGTCTAGTTCTGTTTTTCTGCTGAGGGGTGCCCTATACCTGCGCCCAGAGGGGAGTAGTTCAAAGTCCAGGTACAGGGGGTGGCTTGGGTCTAAAATGATTTTGTGAGCCTTGCAGAGGGCCCTGACCTTAAAGATCTCATCCAGGCCTGCCTGTTTGACTCCAAGTACCTTGCTTGCTGTGGTGATAATCCTTCTCAGCATATTTCTCTGGCTGACAGTGGCATTGCCAAACCAACAAACAATCAGTATAGTACAGTCAACATTAAAAGATCCCAGCTTTTTGAGAAATTACAGTCTCTGTTGGCACTTTTTGTAGATCAGGTCTGTACATTTAATCCACTGAAACGTATTGTCAAAGAGGACACCCAGATATTTGTATTCCTCTACAAATCTCTATGTTCTAACCTATGATAGATGTTGCAGAGGTAGGTGTTGTACGCTTCCTGAAGTCTATGCACATCTCTTTGGTCTTGTTGGTATTGAGGATCAAGTCTGCTTCCTCACACCACTCTACAAAGTCATCTAGGACTGGGCCATGTTGTTCCTTGTCATCATGCAACAGGCTGATCAAGGCAGTGTCATCAGCCAACTTAACGAGGTGTCTATCAGGATGGGAACTAGTACAACTATTAGTGTACAAGGTGTACAGGAGTGGGGACAAAACACATCCCTGAAGAGAGAATGTGTTGGTATTGCGTACGTCCGACACATGCAGACCTATTTTGACTCGCTGTGAGTGTGGGCTCAGGAAGTCCAACAGCCACAAAACTAGCCCCCCATCTAAGGAGAAGTCCCGAATGAGTCTCTGTGCCAGAATGTAAGGCTGGATTGTGTTGAAGGCAGAACAAAAGTCAACAAACAAAGCCCTGACATGGGATTTGGCGCCCTATAGATGTCTATAGACCATGTTAAGAATATCATCATCAACTCCTCTGCTGGGCTGATAGGCAAACTGAAACGGGTCGAGGAGCTTCTGGGTGTCGCTGAGAATATGACTTTTCACAATTTTCTCAAGGCATTTCATTACTAAGGATGTCAAGGCGACAGGGCGGTAGTCATTCAGCACAGATGGATTAGATGCTTTAGGAATTGGTATAATTATTGAGTTTTTCCACAATACTGGTACTTGTTGCTGGTCGAGTGAGGATTGGAAAATGTCAGTAAAAACACCGGCCAATTGTTCAGCACAGTGCTTTAACACATGTCCACTTATTTTGTCTGGGCCTGGGCTTTAGTGTGCGTTACATCCCATGAACAACTTCAAAACATCAGACTGTTTAACAACAACCCTCTCAAACATTTGTAATGACGCTTCCATTTGTTTTCCCTCCGACACAAAGTTGTCTGATTCAAATCTTGAGAAGAAAACATTCAGTTCATTAGCCATGTTCTGGCCCTCATGTCTCCCAAGGTCAGCACTGGGTTTTCCCCTGCCTATATGGGGGGCACTAGCCATGGATTTAATCCCTTGCCAGGCCACCCTTGCGTTTCCTGAGAAGAGGGTCCTTTCCACCCTTTGCTTGTATGCCTTTTTGTCCACCAGTATTTGTCTTTTGATCTCACGTTGTACATCTCTTAAAGCCTGTCTATCATCCTCAGCATCAACTGCCTTCTTCCTATCAAGTAGTGATTTTAGATGTTTTGATACCCAAGGCTTATTGTTAGGGAATATTTTACAGGTTTTAGTAGGCACAACTAACTCAACACAGAAGTTTACATAGTCTGAAACAACATCTGTGAGTTCATCAAGATCAGAGCTGCTGTCCTCAAATACCTCCCACATAGTACAGTCAAAACACCCCTGGAGACAAGTGATAGTGTTGTCATTCCAGATCTGGACAGTTTTAACTGTAGGTTTCTCCCTCTCCAGGAGCCGATAGTAGGTTGGCCTGAGGTAGACCACATTGTGGTCTGATGTCCCCAGGGGAGGTCTGGTGTTGGCAGAGAACGCATTTGGTATTGCCCCATAGCACAAATCAAGAGTCCTATTTTTCCTAGTGTGACATTTCACATAGTGGTGGTATGTACGCAGGACTTTGTTCAAGGTGCAGTTGTTAAAATCCCTTAAAATAAATTTGGGTGCGTCGGGGGAGATGGATTCCAGTTTCTGTGACAGATTATAAATAATCTCTGATGCCTTTGTTATATTAGCTTTCTGTTGAATGTACACAACGGTAACAAACAATTGGGGGAACTCACGGGCCAGATCGTAGGCACAGAAAGCAGTTCGATGTCGGGGGGTACAGTCTCTCTCTTACCAGGATCGATTTACACCACTGGTCCCTGATAAGCAGGCAGACACCACCGCCGTGAAGTTTCCCTGTGACTGTCAGATCACGGTCACTCTGACCAGAGTGAAGTCGGCCGGCTCCACTTCTCTGTCCGGGGCTCTGTCATCCAGCCAAGTCTCAGTAAATGCCAGTAGGTCCCCCTGCGTTTTCCACACATGCATTTGGGTTTGTAATCCACTCGCAGACAATCAGGGATTAGATGGGCCATTGGGATATCCATCGCGTTTGTGTTTGAGTTGCATTGTAGTAAGAACTCCCTGCTGTATTGGATTCCGCTGCCCGCAGCGTTTTTCATCATTTAGTCCGTTTGTAGCGGGTATGTACACGATCAACAAGATCAGTCCAACACCCCACCACTGTGAATGGTTGGCAGATTGTTTGTAAACTAAGTGTACAAATGAAAAACATAAAAGAACACCACACCAAACGCCATGCCACACCAAACGCCACGCCACACCAAAACGCCATGCCACACCAAACGCCACACACACTGCAGGACACAACAGAGCCGCGCGCCCATCTATGACTGACCTTCATGTCTTCAAGAAATGGTGGACTGTCGTTTCTCTTTGCTTATTTGAGCTGTTCTTGCCATAATATGGACGTGGTCTTTTACCAATTCCACAAATTAACTTTTAACAAGGCACACCTGTTAATTGAAATGAATTCCAGGTGACTACCTCATGAAGCTGGTTGAAAGAAAAAATATAAAAAATATATTTGGATTTGTTTAACACTTTTTTGGTTACTACATGATTCCATATGTTCTATTTCATAGTTTGTAGAATAATAGTGAAGACATCCAATGTAGAAAATAGTCAAAATAAAGAAAAACCCTTGAATGAGTAGGTGTGTCCAAACTTATGACTGATACTGTATGTTAAAGCACTTTGGTTTCACTAATAAATATGTTGTAATGGAACCAAATGATCTGTTTCTGTCTTCAGACCTTTTTAATTAGGATAGATGGGCTAAATGCGCTACGCTTTAGGTTGAATGTAATAAGTCTGACTATAACCAGACTGAGTAGGCCTAAAACTCCATTCCTATTCAGAGTTTAGAGAAAATTTATCAAATTGGAAATGAGCTATTATCAGGCTGGTTAATGTGATGCATGTCTGTCGAATTTTGAAAAATCCATCGCACTCGTCCTCACCCCCGCCCCACCTACTCAGCCAATCAGGAGCTGCTACTGGCATACTGCATACTTTTTACTAAACGGTACATGCTAAATAGTATGCGGCAACAAGGACATAATATACAGTTTAAGTATGTAGTACGCTAGTATGGGTATTCGGACACGGCCAGTGTCATCAGAGGCTGCAGTGTTGCCCCAGAAACATTACAAACAGATTCAGGCCTTTTACTGTACCTTACGCAACAAACACAACAGCTTATTAACATTCAACATTTACTAAACTTTCCCCACAACGGTAAAAGATGATGACTCATATTGGCCTGGGTACTCCGTGGCTCACTCTCAGATACCAGCTTACAGAAGGTTCCAGCACTTTAGTGTCATAGACATTTTCCAAAATAGAACTTTAAGAGATGTCTGTGGGCGTCCTGATACTTGATTACCTAACCCGAGCTGCACCCTCATCTCAGACTGCGTCTCAGAACGTCAGGTCTTGATTTTTACTTAATTTTTAAATATTTTTTTATAAACAATAGACAACATACACATACAAATGACAACATCATATAAACATCAACCACATCACACCTGCCCAGACCCACTAGCCCCCACCCCCATCTCCAGCGCCCGCATCACTTTCCGCCACATGGCCTGAAACTGCAGCATTTTGTTTCTCTCTGTAGCCCACGGACTTGATGTTTCCATTGTGTTAATGATGGCGGATTGATTGCTATTAGAATAACATTTTTCAAGATGATTGATTGAGAAGAGAATCATCCAACCCATTGGGTATCTCACTGCACCTCCATATGGCATGTCTTGAAACACGCAGACAGAGAGTAAGTTTACATTGTAATAATTCTGACAGACAACTTTCCAGCTCCTCCCACAACTTCCAGACTTTACAGCATTCCCAGAAAGCATGGATTATTGAGTCGTTATTAGTTTTACACACGTAAGACAAGACTCTGCTGTTGTACTGTACTGTACCTACATATTGCACCAACATCAGTTCTTTTTAAGTCTTGGTTCCAATAGTTAATATTTTTTTCTAAGAGATTGTCAGTTGGATATGCTCTCGGCAAGGTTTTGTATATATTTCCTATAACATGAACATCCTTTTCCCTCAAGGTTGCTCTGATGTCCAAAAGATGTCAAAGTTGCATGTATTTGAAACTATCTACATACTGTATATTGGTCAGTCCAAAATGAGCGCATTTAACTGTATGGTCGCAAGTAAAAGCCTGGTGTAGCGAGTTGATACAATTCAACATATGGAAGGTTAAAACCACCCTCCGACTTAAGTGCTGCTATGGTGACCAGTGAGCTGAGATAAGGCGGGGCTTTACCTAGCAAAGACTTGTAGATGACCTGGAGCCAGTGGGATTGGCGACGAGTATGAAGAGATGGCCAGCCAACGAGAACGTACAGGTCGCAGTGGTGGGTAGTATATGGGGCTTTGGTGACAAAACGGATGGCACTGTGATAGACTGCATCCAGTTTGCTGAGTAGAGTGTTGGAGGCTGTCATTGCCGAAGTCAAGGATTGGTAGGATGGTCAGTTTTACGAGGGTATGTACAGTATCATATCTAGTAAGACTTTTGCCATTTTATTGCTTATGATCTTTATTATTTTATTGTCACAATTTATTAAACTTATGGGTTTATAATGAGCAGGGGATCCTCCAGATTTTCCTGGTTTAAATATAACTGAAATAACTGTTTGATACATGGAATTAGGAAGTACAGAATTGAGTGACGTGTGTTCTCATTTGTGTAAATAAGGGGGCTACTTTGTCCCAAAATGTTGAATAGAATTCTATAGGAAAGGCATCCATTCCTGGTGCTTTTCTCCGCATCAATGTTTTAACAGTATCTAATATTTATCTTTAGGTGACCTCTTTGTCTGCTGATAATTGCTTCAGAGTTGTTGAGTCTAAGAAGGCTGTAGGATCAGTCCAACAATTCAGATTTGAATACATTTTCATAGAAACTTTTAAACATTGTTATTTCTAATTACCGCTTTTGTAACTTTATCTATTAAAATTATAACTGATTTAGCATGTAATCGTTTTGTGAGAGCTGCAATATATTTAACAGGTTTATTTACCATTACGTAGTATACTTTGAGGTTAACCTATAGTTGTTGGCTCTCAAAAGTAAAAGATCGTATTCCTGATTAAGTTCAGAGATTTTATTTTCTTCTTTACATTTTTTTATGTGCTTTTTCTAAGATGGTGATTTATTTTTCATTTTAATTTCTAAACCAGATTTTACTTTTACTGAGTATCAGATTATCATCCCTCTAATGTATGCCTTAAAAGGTATCCAAAATTACTTTTCATTTACGTATTTAATACATTTCAGGTCTAGAAGATGCGCTCTGTTCATTCTCCAAATTCTGTCGCTTATTTTCTATTGGAGTAATGATCCGATATCAATATATCATGACTTTTTTAATCCAGTAAATAGTTGAGTGCATTTCAGGAAAAAAATGTAGTCAATTCTTGAATAGTTTTCTTACTTTGAGAAAAAAAGGAATAGTCTTTTGTAGTTGGGAATAATAATCTCCAGGTGTCCGGTAAAATATATGTAGAGATGAACATGTTCAGCCTCTTTGGAGGCTCCCTAAATTAGCCTTTTTTATTAATATGTCTGTTAATCTTATCGGATGTATAATTTAGGTCCCCTGCTAAAATAATAGTTCCTGTCTGGATTTAATCTAATAAAGCTTCATTTCTATCTAAAACCAGAAGATTTGCCACTGGTGGAATATACAATGAAATCAATGTGTAATTTTCACCATGTAAGGTACAATTCATCATTAGAAAATGGCCTTCTTGGTCCATGTGCTGGGATATAACGGAAAATTGTGTATTCTTATTTATCAGGATGACTACACCTCTGCTGTTACTACAGTAGGTGGCAGCATAGGCCTCTCCAACCCAGCTCCTCTTTAAATGTTACATTTTTATTTTTTTAAACTCTAGCAAGAACTATATGCTTTTTTCCCCCCATCATGGAGCCCGTGCACATTCCATGTGATAAGTTGGATTCTGTTGGTCTTTACTTGTATAGAATCAAAGTTAACCTTATCTGTTCAGTCTATCGTTGAAGAACCAAGTAAAACATTTTAGCAGACATGACATATGAAGGCGGTGGGCATTCCATATAATGGGAGGATCATAGTAAAAATACATAGGTATGGTATACATTACATATTTAGAGTGTGGGCATTTGGGCTGAGCAGACATATATCATTTATTTATTTATTATTTTTTATAAAAAAGCAAAGTACGTCTTTGTACTTGAGGCACTACGCTTCAGTTCTACACATCATCGTTACCATGGCAACACAACACCCACTTCCTGTAGTGGCACATGGTCGTTGGACATGATCAGGCAACACAACACCCCTGGTGTCGCGCACACCGCTGTGGCCATTACGGTCTAGAGTGAGCCTGTAGAGGACTAATTTCCCACAATACTGCCGTACAGACATCACAGAGAATGAAACCCACGTACAATTCTATGAAACGATCTCTCTGAAATGGATCTGGGCTGGTCTAATGGCTGTCTACAGAACCATTGAGCCCTGAGCAGACTGCTCCAGTAAAGGAGGCACACAGGAGAGGAGACCACACTTAGCTCCCCAAGTCTCTGATAGCCAAATTAACTCCTGCAGATGAGCTGTCACAGCTGTGGTAGCAGAGTGCTGCTAGGATAATGAGCAGTGGAGATGACATAAGGGAGTGACTGAGTGAGGGAGGGAGGGGAAAAAGAGAGGCACAGATCCTGTAAGTGAAGCTCTAACCCATGCCTCATTCCCCATTTCACAGACGGCATATACAGTAGACCAGGTGTGTGTGTGTTTCCCTGTGCTACTAGTTTCATACTTTCATTCAGTGTCGTATCTCCCCCAATCACGTTCGCTTCTCGTGTGATCAACAAGCGCCAGACAGACACAAATACGCAATCACACTCCTGCCTGCGCACCTTAGCTGAGCTCTGTTAGTGGGTCAAGTGTCGAATGGAAGAAACACATGATCCAGCCCCAGCACTGATTCCACTTCACAGCTCACAACTCTGTGTGCGCAGACACAAACAGACACACACACACACATGTAGACACGTGTGTGTGTACGTGTGTGTGTGACAATTATAAACACTGGTGATTTTACTAATTCATTCATTCATTCATTTCCACGACGTCAAAGCTCCCTTTAGAGCAAGGGAGCGCTCCACAGCAGTAACCACACACACACTGTTCCACGCACACACACACACACACGCTTTTTCAGTTCTGCCCACACATTTTCTATAGGATTGAGGTGAGGGCTTTGTGATGGCCACTCCAATACCTTGACTTTGTTGTCCTTAAGCCATTTTGCCACAACTTTGGAAGTATGCTTGGGGTCATTGTCCATTTGGAAGACCCATTTGCGACCCAGCTTTAACTTCCTGACTGATGTCTTGAGATGTTGCTTCAATATATCCACATACTTTTCCTTCCTTATGATGCCATCTATTTTGTGAAGTACACCAGTCCCTCCTGCAGCAATGCACCCCCACAACATGATGCTGCCACCCCTATGCGTCACGGTTGGGATGGTGTTCTTCGGCTTGCAAGCCTCCCCCTTTTTCCTCCAAACATAACGATGGTCATTATGGCAAAACAGTTCTATTTTTGTTTCATCAGACCAGAGGACATTTCTCCAAAAAGTATGATCTTCGTCCCCATGTGCAGTTGCAAACCGTAGTCTGGCTTTTTTGGAGCAGTGGCTTCTTCCTTGCTGAGCGGCCTTTCAGGTTATGTCGATATAGGACTCGTTTTACTGTGGATATAGATACTTTTGTACCCGTTTCCTCCAGCATCTTCACAAGGTCCTTTGCTGTTATTCTGGGATTGATTTGCACTTTTCACACCAAAGTACGTTCATCTCTAAGAGACAGAACGCATCTCCTTCCTGAGCGGTATGACGCCTACGTGGTCCCATGGTGTTTATACTTACGTACTATTGTTTGTACAGATGAACGTGGTACCTTCAGGCGTTTGGAAATTGCTCCCAAGGATGAACCAGACTTGTGGAGGTCTACCATTTTTTTTCTGAGGTCTTGGCTGATTAATTTTGATTTTTCCCATGATGTAAAGCAAAGAGACACTGAATTTGAAGGTAGGCCTTGAAATACATCCACAGGTACACCTCCAATTGACTGAAATTATGTCAATTAGCCTATCAGAAGCTTCTAAAGCCATGACATCATTTTCTGGAATTTTCCAAGCTGTTCAAAGGCACAGTCAACTTAGTGTATGTAAACTTCTGACCCACTGGAATTGTGATACAGTGAATTATAAGTGAAATAATCTGTCTGTAAACAATTGTTGGAAAAATTACTTGTGTCATGCACAAAGTAGATGTCCTAACCGACTTGCCAAAACTATAGTTTGTTAACAAGAAATGTGTGGAGTGATTGAAAAATGAGTTTTAATGACTTCAACCTAAGTGTATGTAAACTTCCGAATTCAACGGTAAATGTGCGTGTGTCTGTTTATCTGGGTTTGCAATGGCGCCATTCCTTCTGTGTTTCTTCTGTGGGAGGCAAAGTGCTTCCAGTTCAGAGGTCATTAAAGCTGGAATCCGCAGCAGTGAAACTGCCATGTCCATTAAGTTGATGGAGTACGGCTGGGGATTAGGAAGAAAATAGCCCTAGACCCTGATGTGGGGTTTCCCCCATTAGGGTTAGGGTTTGGAGAGCTGATTCTAAGCTGATTTTAGATCTGTGGCTGGCGCCATTGTAGACAACAACAAGAGTAAACTGACACGCACTCTAGTAGATTGTGTCAGAGAGTACAGGCAAACTGTTGCTTTCCTATATTTGCATGTCTGTTTTTCATATTCAAACGTTAGTGAGTGACAGGGTGGTTTTCCTGTACAGAGAGACTGTTGCTACCGCACGGTATCGTTCTTACAGTTTATGGGGAATTGGAAACTTTGTGTCGTGGTTTAAGACTGGGTCCTTTGTTTTTGGGTCACAACAATCTCCACTCTGGCCTTTCAAAGTAACCAATCCCCAACAGTCTCCACCCTGGCAACCCAAACTCCAAACAGACAGACACAGGGCTGGGGCTGAATTATTTAATGATGGTGCTCTTTCCAAACCAGAGAGCAGAGGCACTGCAGGTTTTGAGATCCCACTGACAAAGGCCTGTGTGTAAGTGTCTGTGTATGTGTGTCTGTGTAAGTGTCTGTGTGTGTGTTTCTGTGTAAGTGTGTTTGTAAAACAACAGCATCTCTATGCCCTCTGTCTTAATCAGCAAACGCTTCCTTCCTGCCCCTCCTTGTGTGTGTGTGTGTGTGTGTGTGTGTGTGTGTGTGTGTGTGTGTGTGTCATGAGAGAGTCATGTAGCCCGTTAAAAGCCTTAAGAACAATCTCCCAGTGGGGGTGTGAGAGAGGTGTGGAGGTGTTTTCTGCATAAACATGTAGTACATATTATTCTGTAACTTTACACCGACACAGCTGCAGTCCTATGTTATACAACTGCTTACTATTTACATGAACAGACAAACAAGCTGCTGTGTAACATTAAAAGTGTGTGTGTGTGCGCGCTCCTGTGGAGTTCTGATCTCAAAGCAGAATCAGTGAGATCCGCCGTTGCTATGGTTACATTGACCAGCTGAATTATGCTAAGCGAAAAGAAAGTGGAAGAGCGAGAATGACAGAGATACCTATAGCAAAACTCACACTGAACAACGGCTGTGTGTAACTATTTAACTAACTTCCCTGTTACTACGGAAACAGCGACAGGCGCGGGCTGTCAATGAACCCATTACCATATTGCTGCTATGCAGTCCTTTGCGTTTTAAGCCATGAAGAACTGGGGCTACCTCCTACAAGGAAGGCTGCATGGATAGCTGATCGAATGCAGGCACACCTCTCTGTCACACACACACACACACACACACACAGTAAAACACAAACGATCACACTTCATTTGGATAGTCCGGATATTCTATCTGAAGATGCTCTACAGATGGTCAACCTATCAACAAACTATCTGTTGATAAGCAAATGTTTGCTAAGATTACAGTTAGGGTTAGGATAAGGGTTAGGGCTAGTAGATAGTTAGTTGAAATGTTACTGATAGCCTCTACCGATGGACCATTCACATAGTGTTACCACACACACTTCCTCTTAACTCAACGCTTCTCCTTTTTCAGGCATCAAAACGGACACAACATGAAGCGAAACGTACCCCTCCATCTTTTATCTCTGTCGTACCTTAACCAGCTTTTTGGGCTGGCGGAAGAAGGTGGTCTTTGCTGTGAAGAAGGTGAAGTCTTCGCCCTCCTCGTCCAGACTGCAGTAGCCGCTGCTCATGCTGTTGCTGCCCGTCATTTAAGGGGTTCAATTTGAGCCCTTGGCTGCCTATAAACACCCAACAGAGCAGCAGGAGGAAACCTGGTCGTCCCCAAGGGGGAAATACTCTGTCTGTAGAGGCATTCAGCCACACTCACTGTTCACAATGCTCACAGTCCCAGAGCTCTTCACATCCACCACGCATCAACAGTCAGTCACCTCAGCAGGTCAGTATAGGGACACACGTACAGCTCACAGTGTGCCTCTCAATTCCAAACATCCACTGCCAGTCATCCACAGTCTTGTGTCTGTAGTTATCCAGATAAGCTTGGACTCCAGAATCAGGGGTGAGGTCAGCTCAGATTCGGGTCCTATCAGCGCTCCTCGTGTCCCCAGAGAGGCTTCAGGAAATCCGAGAGCGCGAGTAGAGACGTGTCACTTCCTCCTGTCGTGTGTGCTCTAACCCCAATATCACACATACACACACACTCATACTGTACACACACGTTGGTGTCACAGAGTCAGTTAACCCTGCTCACCTGAATGCCTCACACACACACACACACTGCCCCTTCAACCCCCTCCTGCCCTGCAGCTGTGTGTGCTGATCAGATAATAAGAACTGTGAATGGGTGCACACACACACAAATTACTACAGCAGGCTACTGCTGCTTACCCATTCAGACACACGCTCACATCAATTACTCTGACAGGCTCTCTCCCACACACACACACACAAACACTCCAGTAGCTGTAGTTCAGGTCAGTGGCTCCAGACTGCAGTGGGCCTGTGCTGTATGGCTGTTTGTGTGTAGTCCTTCTCCTCTCTTCTCCTCTCTTCTTCTCAGACTCACGGACTAACAGATAAGCCTTTGCGCTGCACCTCCCACCCGCTCTCTCTCCTTTTGCGTTCGTTTTGCTCTCTCTCTCTCTTGCAGCCTTGCTCAACCATCTGTGGTTGAGTCTGTTATCTGCCAACAAGCTTTCTGCCGAGCTACAAAAACACCCTCCCCCCCATTCTCTCTCTTCCTGCAAGCAACGGCACCCAGCTCAGCCCAGCCACATCCTCTAAGAGAGAGAGAGAGAGAGAGAGAGAGAGCGAGAGAGAGAGAAAGATGCGGTCTCGCAGCTCAAAACACCTGATATGCATGAGCAGGAAGCCACTCAGTAACATGGCTGCTGTGCTCTGCCTTAGCGCTACCGATGCTGCATGAGAGAAACCTCCAGATTTATAATGACCTGGAGAAGAGCAGAGTACTGATCATAATACTGCATTATACATACACTCTTATCAACATGCTCAGAAACACAGCGGAACCAAGTACAGGTTCTACTGCTTCACTTCTTGTACCTCTTATAGAATATTAGCTCAACATTATTGTGGAGTTCCTGTACCTAAATATAAACAGTACCAGCACCCAAAATGAGTTTTTATTTGATTTTATTTCACCTTTATTTAACCAGGTAGGCAAGTTGAGAACAAGTTCTCATTTACAACTGCGACCTGGCCAAGACGAAGCAAAGCAGTGAAACAAAAAACAACAGAGTTACACATGGGATAAACAAACGTACAGTCAATAACACAATAGAAAAATCTATATACAGTGTGTACAAATGGAGTGAGGAAGTAAGGCAATAAATAGGCCATAGTAGCGAAGTAATAACAATTCAGCAAATGAACAATGGAGTGATAGATGTGCAGATGATAGGAAAAAAAGTAAATAAAACAATATGGGGATGAGGTAGGTAGATTGGATGGGCTATTTACAGATGGGCTGTGTACAGCTGCAGCGATCGGTTAGCCGCTCAGATAGCTGATGTTTAAAGTTAGTGAGGGACATATACGTCTGGAGATGCTTAATATGAGTCTGGAAGGAGAGTTTACAGTCTAACCAGACACCTAGGTATTTATAGTTGTCCACATATTCTGAGTCAGAACCGTCCAGAGTAGTGGCACCTATTTAATTCCAAGTCAAGCACTGGTAATGATCAAGAACAGAAATCTCAGAGAACTTCATGAGGACTAGTTCCATAAAGAGGAATTGTAAACATGGGTACTATTGTCTGTTGGTTTCAGGAGAAACCAAGCGTGGAGGTCATGTGGTTATCACCCAGGGGTCAGTGATGAAGATGACCTCTAACCTTTAGTTGACCCCTGACCTGTCCCCTCTGCCCTCTGGCCCTGGTCTTGACCATATGAACAGGGTCCAGCTAATGCCCCTGTCAAAATAGAGATGGACTACCAAATAATAGTGTGTGTGTACGATGTGTGTGTGTACGTGTGTGTGTGTGTCTAAGTCAGAGAACAATATCTAGTTATGGTCTTTCTCTAAATCACAACCAACTCAAGGCATACAGCAGGTTAATCATTAAAACATTCGATTGGCAGACAGCTGATCAGGTGGACTCTGTCAGTCTGTCAAAGAGAGGGAGGCTGTTCCGTCAGAGAAGACATATCCCCCATTAAAAAGATGGAGCCTGTCCATCTCCTCAAGCCATCCCCCCTGTCAGAGGTTGATTAGATTCTGAAAGATTGTTGGGAGAGCTGTCTGTCTCTCGCCAGTGGTAACAACAGACAGACAGAGAGCGGTCTGTTTCTCTCCAGTGGTAACCACAGATAGACAGAGAGCTGTCTGTCTCTCTCCAGGTCGGTATCAGCTGATGACAGATTAGTCTACCAGCAGAGGCAGCCCTCAACACCATTACCATCATCACCGTGGAGGGAGAAGGATGGGAACAGAGCGAGACAGATGGGGACAGTAGGTGGTGAGGAGGTTGAGAGGAGCTCATTGAAAGACCACACCCCCATCCCATCCAATCCAGCCCCCCCAAACCCCCACCTTTCCCAGAGTCGATAAAATCCAGCCAACCCTCCAGTCTCCCTCGATGAAACACAATGAGTATGTGGAGCTATTGGCGAAAAGGGGATCGATCTCTGCTGGTGTAAGCACAAAAGAGAAAGCAGGAGGGAGGGAGAGGAAAAGAGAGAGAGGGGGGGGGAAGAGAGAGAGAGTATAGAGTTGACGAGGGAGAAGGGCCTTGAGATGTGAGCGGTTATATCTCATCCGGTCTCTGGCGCAGTAATAGTGTACTCCTCCAGCCTCTGAGTCAGACTGGAGGCCAAGACACTGGGCAGCCTGCACGCCAGACAGGAGTTTAACATGACTCCAAGTTACAGAGATAATCAACGGGGCCCTCCACTGCAGCCCTCAGCTCTAACACACAGGTCCTTGTCACTGTACACCCTCTCACTGTAGCACATTACACTTGTACTACACGAGCACCACACTTGGATAAGGAGTCTATTTTTTCACTCTAGTGACGTTTGCAAGGTCACCCCATTGGCATTCTGTCACGCTACTTCTCTCATTCGCTATTTCTCTCTCTCCCACACGTGGCAGGTGTGGGAGCAGATTACATTGTGTGTGTGTGTGTGTGTTCCATGGTAGCAGTGTGGTATTTGGCCGCCAGGCATGGCTAAAGTTGCCAGCGCACTCGTTACACACTGATAGAGATGTGTGTTGTGTGTGTGTGTGTGTGTTACCTGACTAGGCAGTGCCAGAGTGTGTGGGCTTTGAGAGCATAGGTGCCAGCATCACAACAGAAACACCCAGGCCCACATTTACACTCGCTCACACATAGACACCCTCAGAGAAAGGCCAGATATTCATTTGATAGAGAGATACAGTTATACTTCACACAGCATGTGCATGAGTGTGCGTGAACACCTAAAAATATTTATGACCTCGATAGCTAAAATCAACAAGATCGGAGTCTGCAAACACGAAAGCAGGATTGTGAGAAAGCCTCTTCTGGTGTCTGTGCGAGTGTGTGTGCATGTCTTGTGTTTGGGTGCATATGTGTGTTTTTCCATGTAGCAGGCAGTGCAGGCAGACAAACATCTAATGCATCTGTGCTCACAGAGGCCAAGAACCATAGAGGTCTTATTAAATGACTATTGGGACTATGTCATAAACCGTCAAAGTTCCATAATGGCAGCCATCTTGGTCAGGGAGAAATTCTATTCTAGTCTAGTTGGAATGAATGGCAGTAGAGGCATAGGTGATGCATTTTATTTAAAGGCAAGAAATGTAAGCACGTTATGCATCCAAAATTGTGTAATGGAATTACAGTTATTTGAGTAAAGTGTGTCTATGTATGCGGATGACTCAACACTATACATGTCAGCTACTACAGCGACTGAAATGACTGCAACACTCAACAAAGAGCTGCAGTTAGTGGGTGGCAAGAAATGAGTTAGTCCTAAATATTTCTAAAACTAAAAGCATTGTATTTGGAACAAAACACTCACTAAACCCTAAACCTCAACTAAATATTGTAATGAATAATGTGAAAATTGAGCAAGTTGAGGTGACTAAACTGCTTGGAGATACCCTGGATTGTAAACTGTCATGATCAAAACATATTGTTACTACAGTAGCTAAGACGGGGGACGTCTGTCCATAATAAAGCTCTGCTCTGCCTTCTTAACAGCACAATCAACAAGGAAAGTCCTACAGGCCCTAGTTTTGTCACACCTGGACTACTGTTCAGTCGTGTGGTCAGGTGCCACAAAGAGGGACTTAGGAAAATTACAATTGGCTCTGAACAGGGCAGCACGGCTGGCTCTTGGATGTACACAGAGAGCTAATATTAATAATATGCATGTCAATCTCTCCTGGCTCAAAGTGGAGGAGAGATTGACTTCCTCACTACTTGTATTTATGAGAGGTATTGACATGTTGAATGCACCGAGCTGTCTGTCTAAACTACTGGCACACAGCTCAGACACCCATGCATACCCCACAAGACATGCCATCAGAGGTCTCGTCACAGTCCCCAAGTCCAGAACAAACTATGGGAGGCACACAGTACTACATTCTATTCCACATCAAGTAACTGATGCAAGCAGTAAAATTTGACTTAAACAACAGATAGAAATACACCTTATGGAACAGCTGGGACTGTGAAGCAACACAAACATAGGTACAGACACATGCATACACGCATACACACACACACACGCATACACACACACACGCACACACACACGTACACATGGATTTTGTATGGTAGAGATGGAGTAGTAGGGGCCTGAGGGCACACAGTGTGTTGTGAAATCTGTGAATGTATTGTAATGTTTTTTAAATTGTATAACTGCCTTAATTTTGCTGGACCACAGGAAGAGTAACTGCTGCCTTGGGGATCCATAATCCATAATAAATACAAATAGTAAACCTAAAGTATCGTCATAAAGTTATCATTACAGTTTATACTGGTTTATGCTGAGGATTGACTATATTGCTGTGAATGTTGGTATATTGGCAGTTAATTGGAAAAATGTATGGAATCATCATTCCTCTAAAACTGGCTGGTTGGCTACCTGACACACCTACAGTGCAGACACATTCTTCCCATTGATTGTTTTACACGATATCTTATGATCACAGCACTGGCAAACCATGGTTATCCAACTCCCTAACCAACATGGCTGACCTTTGGACAATCATAAGAAGGTTCATGTCCATTCTATTATTCTAATTCCTAATTCTATGGCAACAATTTAACCAGGAGTATAGCCCTAATCATCTGACCAAGAGCCTTCATCATGTGACCAACAGCCACTATAATACACACAGTTAGCTAAAGCAGCTTGCTTGCTAAAGCACCGTGTCTGTCCACCAAAGAGAGGCTATATAAACACAGACTCACAGAGACAGCACAGCCAGGCTGGCGTAAGGTCTACGGCTAGGCTAATGACTGAGCATACGGACCCCTAGGCAGAAAGACTGGAGTCTGAGGATATGAGGACTGACGCTACCACTGTTTACCGCCCTTAGAGAGGGGGTAGGAGGGGAAGGGGAGAGTAAGGGGAAGGAGTGGACAGCAGAAGGGGAGAGTCGAGATACAGATGTGAGAGGCATGAAATATGTTCTCAGAGAACATCTGGTCTCCAAATCATCCAATAAATGAATGAATAAGTGAATGAGGGAGCGACATGAGAGGGTGAGAGGGTGAGACAGACAGACAGACAGACAGAGAGAGAGAGAGAGAGAGTGAAGAAGAAAGCAGGGCCTCAGGAGGATTCCTATTAGTTACATAACAACCTGAGACTCAACAAAATGAATCCAGTGAAAATCCCATCCCAAACACTAAAACACTAACCCCATCACTGAGAGAGGAACCGCCAGTATGAGAGAAATATATCGCAGTGATGAAATAGACAAAATGAAAATAAGTATACCCAAACACTTTAGTCAGGTGCTCGACTAAAACGTCAAATGGTGACTATCCGGAAGAATAAAGAAAAATAAGCACTCTGTTTCTGCGTTGATCAGACTGGACAAACAAACAATAGGCTTACAAGCTGAGGGTAACCATGCAGAGCACTGCGCCACGCTCACAAGAATAGTGGATCAATGAAGGAAATCTATAGTGATTGAGTGGATGTTATATCTTTGTCTCCTGTGTGTGTGTGTGTGTGTGTGTGTGTGTGTGTGTGTTTGGCTTTACTATCCTTGTGGGGACCAGAAGTCCTCACAAGGATAGTAAAACAAGGAAGTGGGGACATTTCGCCGGGCCCCACAAGGAAAAAGGCTTGCTTAGGTGTTAGGTTTAGGGTTACAATCAGTGTTACAATGTAGGGTTATGGGTTAAGGTTACGTTTAGGGTTAGGGTTTAGGGAAAATAGGTTTTTGAATGGTAATCAATTGTTAGGTCCCCACAAGGACAGTAAAACAAATGTGCGTCTGCTGCATTGACTTTCTGTGTGTCATCAGCTCAAGTGCTTCACATCCAACAAGACCAGCAGCAGCCTGTCAAACAGCTCGTGACCTACAACTACCCCCACCACACAGTATACACCTAATGGATTTAGCTCTAGGTCCGACTTACCTTGTACTGAGGAGGTGTGGAGCAGTGTCTTCTGGGAGATGTAGTTTCCTGTGGGTTGCTGTCTCTCTGGTTGCAGTCCAGCTGGACCCGCCCGCCACACTCCTGGTGACAGGTGTAGTTGCAGTCTGATGGACACACAAACAGACCAATCAATGACTGAGTCCACACACAGGGCACCAATTAGAGAGCAGCAATGATAACACATTGTCCTTGGAATTGAGGGGATCCGATAATCTGGCCCAGTTTGCGCCAGGTGAAAACGGATTGCATTCGTTTTGGAACTGGGCTTCAGCTAGGTGCCCTGTTCTGGCTGATGGTGAAGTTGGCTCCAAAATAAAAGTGATGTAGGCAAAGCACATAGAGCACAGGAGGTTGGTGGAACCTTAATTGGGGAGGACGGGCTTCTGTTAATGGCTGGAGCGGAATTAGTGGAATGGTATCAAAAACACTCTATTGACTCTATTCCAGGCATTATTATTAGCCGTCCTCCCCTCAGCAGCCTGGCGTGGAGAGTAATGAGTCGTTTTCTGTGTTCTCACATGCAAAAGGGATTTATTTAAAAAAAAAAATGTAACCTCTTCATCTGCCTTCCCAATGAAAACTGTTTTTTATTTATTTTTAAACGCTTCATCTGCCTCCCAATGAAAACGGTTTGTTTATTTTTAAATGCTTCATCTGCCTCCCAATGAAAACTGTTCGATATGAGCAAGGCACGACTCCCTCACCGCCTTGCCTGGTCACATGATGGACCATAGCCCGGTATAACCCTGGCCAGTTGAATCAAATCCCCTCATTCATTTGTATCACCTTTCGTCTTTGTGTGGTGTACTGTCGTGCCTTGCTCATATCGAACAACCATTAACACAAGCTCTCTCTCTCTTTATAGAGTGCACTGTTCTGTGTGAGAGTCTATTGAAGAATCACATACTAGTCAAGTAGCCAGCAGGCAGAGACTTCTCAGAGCAGAGGAATGAGTCAAGGTCTGGGGATGTTTTCCAATACAACACACATGTAACAACATCTAACTACGACAACACACGCATACAAATCATTTCTCTGGGAATAATGATGAAATAGATTCAATAACTCAGGTCTCCAGCATGTGTATTTTCACCATATTTCAGACAAATCTGCTGTGCTCCTGTGTTCAGTTCAGACTTCTGCCTGAGAAACGTGTTCATGTGGCGCCACCTAGAGGCGGCTCTCTGTATGCTTTATACACAGCACTGATTTTGGAGAGGAACTATCCCTTTAAGTACAATTGGTATGACAGATGTCACTAGATGGCGCCAAAGAGCTAAAATATCACCGATAGAGATGAGAGTGTGCGTGATGCTAACAAAATCAACACTGTACACATAGAAAAGACTGTCACTGCTGAATGTTTTTAGAACTGAGGTCAGGAGGAAAGGAGCAGAGGAAAGGAAGAGATTGATCTGTGAAGGGAAAGCGACAGCCTGCTCTCCCATTAAAACAAAAAGAAGGGTCAACAGTCAGAAGCTACACACATTGACAGCTACACAGAAGCACGGTAACCAAGGCAGAATATCCTTTTTGGAGGAGCCTGGCACGTCAGCGGGAGGCACAGGGTGGGATGCTTATAGGAGGGAGGTGCCTGGGAAAGAGATTCTCAGTGTTGATGGAAATACAGGTCACACAGAGAGAGAGAGAGAGAGAGAGAGAGAGAGAGAGAGAGAGAGAGAGAGAGAGAGAGAGAGAGAGAGAGAGAGAGATGGCAGGCCAACCCAAACACTCAGAGAGGGGAAATGCATTTTGGGAGGAGACTCTCCCATCCTGTCCTCCTCTTCACATCTCACCCCTCAGGTTTAGTGACACCCTATCTGTCCCACTCACGTCAGACAGAACTCTACTCGTTCACCAGGGTATGTCTGGTGCTACAACTAATCTTCCGTAATAAGGATCAGTTGAGGCCTCTTTGTTTGAGTGTTGATGTGATTTATAGATCTAATAGGTGAACAACCCTGGCCGGTCAACAGGCTCGGAGACAGCGGAGCAGGAGGGTGGATCCAGTCTGACAGATAGATGCCCCGTAAGTCTTAAGAGCACAGCGGAATGGAAAGCTGCCTGGGTGTCTGTCTGTTCCTCCTCTTCCTGCCTCTGATACACTGCTGTCAACAGGGGAGGATAATGTACAGTCTGATAATGGTCACACATACTGTATTCACTCTGCACACACGCATGCACACACATGGCAGGTTGATGAACTGTCGCATCCTGAAGAGATCAGTTGGGAGTGCAGACTAAGCCACGTTAACCTCTCCGGGCTAGGGGGCAGTGTTCGGAAGTTTGGAGAGTCTGGCGTGCCCAAAGTAAAATGCCTGTTACTCAGGCCCAGAAGTTGGATATGCATATAATTAGTTGTATTTGATAGAAAACACTTTGAAGTTTTTAAAACTGTTAAAATAATGTCTGTGAGTATAACAGAATTGATATGGCAGGAAAATCCATCCGGAAAAATAGCTTTTTGAGCTCCCATGCAATTGGTATGGTTTCCTATTGCACAATGAAAATAATAGCTCCCAGATTTCAGTACCTATGGCTTCCACTGGATGTCAACAGTCTTTAGACAAGGTTTCAGGCTTGTTCTTTGAAAAATGAACAAGTAGCTGTAGTTTATCATTGGGTTCCTCCTTGGGTCTGTAGTACTGAGGCGCGCTCTTTGTTATTTATCTCCGGTATTGAACATAATACATTCCGTCTTAAATTGTATTGTTTAAGCCTATTGTAAATCGGACAAAGCGGTTCGATTACCAAGATTCTAAGCTAAAGAATGGTGTATGACACTTGTATTTTCATGAATGTTTAATGTTACGATGCTTGTATTTAGAATTTTGCGCTCTGCAATTTCACCGGATGTTGTCGAGGTGGCAGGCTAGCGGGACACTGTTCCGTAAGAAGTTAAGAAGAGAATAAAGACACCCTCATAACTCCAGCCTGAAGAAGAAGAACACAGCAGAACAGGGCTGAACGCAGATGAACGTGACAGCCTCTGTGTCTCTGCAGCACCGAGGGGGATGCAATTAAATGTCCCAAACAGGCTCAGAGTGGATTAGAGGACTCAAAGCCCCCCGAAGACCCCATGAGGTCCTGGTAAGACCCCCCGAACACACATTAGGACTATTAGTGAGTAAACCCCCTACACCCCATCAGAATTAGGGTCAATACTGTCTAAACCCTTCTGCCGTTGAAACCATACTGAGTTTACCGTACCACCCTCTCTCCTCACCGCCTTCCCTAATTTACTCCCCCTATTCTACCCTCTAGCCTTGCTTGCTGCGAAAGAGACTACCCCCTACCAAGAGGAGCACAGTAAACATATGCTCCTCCTGCCACCATCACCCAGCCGCCTGTCTGTCTGTCCGCCCCGCGTCTCTGTCTGCCCTCTTGCTAATCTGGGCAGGATGCAGACTATCTGTACCCTCCCCTGGCCATCACAAACAGCCCCATCCCTTCCTCCCCTCCGTATCGCCTGGCCCAGCCTTGGTCACACACATAGGGCGTCTCGGGTTACAGACGAAGAGATGAGCTGAGATTTTCCGGCTCCTTGAGCATTGTCTCACAAAACTAGACGCAGGGGAAAAATCTATGGCATAGGAGAGAGGAGATGAGGAAGAGAGAGAGAGAGAAACAGCAGTGGGTGCAGAGATGTGGTCGATGTCCTCTATCTACAATGAGGACGGAGCCCAAGTGCTGAAGTGAGAAGCCTGATTGGTTTGAGAAGAACAATTGATTAACCTCACACTGACTCAGACACATCTTCCCTCTCTCTACTTCTCCCCCTCTCCTCCCTCCCAGTCCCTCCATCCTCCCTTACCCCCTCCCTCTGCAGGTAGGACAGTAAGGCAGTAAAGCAAGAGATTCCATTTTCTCACAGGATTTACCTGAAAACACCCATATCTAACAAAATAATCAAACCTCAAAGCCAGAGCTGGAGTTTCCAAACGCTCTCTACAGTAGAGACAGCGACAGTTGGAAATCCCCTCAGGGAAAAGCCATCAAACTGAAATGACAGAGGATGAAAAGAGAGAGAGAGAGAGAGTCAGCACTCTTCTACTTTCCTTTTCTCTGAAGGAGTAAACATTCCCTCTCATCTGTGACAGAAAATTACAGGTCTTAAGACTGTTGGGCCAACAGCACACCTTTACATGCACACCTTTCGGTTACTGGCCCAACGCTCTGAGCCACTAGGTTACCTGTCGCACAGACACACACACACACACACACACACACACACACACACACACACACACACACACACACACACCCTACTTCAGGTTAATGATACTGATGATTGATTACAGTTCTGGGGTCTTCATTAAAGTGTGGAACTTCTGAGAGCCAACAGACTGTGTGTATCTGCTGCTAACTGCTCAGACCGACCTCATCTCCTGTGTTCATACTGGCACAGATCATTCTGTTCAGGTGGTTCACACAGTTTACAGAGGAACCGGTCGGCATTCCTGAAGAGTGTTGCACACACACAGATACAGACACACACAGTTAGCATTCCTAAGAGCTCACACACTCTATGCCCATCCGCAGGTCTCTACCCACTCAGACACAACCTACGCTGTGGCTATGACTGTCAATTAGCTATATTACTCCATTACGCTGCGGTCCATTGACTATTGATTGCCATAGAATTTGTATTTATCCTGCTACTGGTCACTAGTACTCCTGTTTACATTTACATACAGTGCCTTCGGAAAGTATTCAGACTTATTCTCAAAATGGATTAAAACATTTATTACATCTCAGCAATCTACACACTATACCCCATAATGACAAAACTAAAACAGGTTTTTAGACATTTTTGCCAATTTATTAAATATCAAAAACAGAAATACCTTATTTACATAGGTATTCAGACTCTTTGCTATGAGACTGAGCTCAGGTGCATCCTGTTTCCATTCACCAGCCTTGAGATGTTTCTACAACTTAATCGGAGTCCACCTGTGGTAAATTCAATTGATTGGACATGATTTGGAAAGGCACACCTGTCTAGATAAGGTCCCACAGTTGATCATACAACCTCCACCCTACCTGACACCCTAGACCCACTCCAATTTGTGTGCGTTCTCAGCCCTCTCCTGTACTCCCTGTTCACCCATGACTGCGTGGTCATTCACGCCTCCAACTCAATCATCAAGTTTGCGGACGACACTACAGTGGTAGGCTTGATTACCAACAACGACGAGACGGCCTGCAGGGAGGAGGTGAGGGTGTCAGGAAAATAACCTCAAACTCAACGTCAACAAAACAAAGGAGATGATTGTGGACTTCAGGAAACAGCAGAGGGAGCACCCCCCTATCTACATCGACGGGACAATAGTGGAGAAGGTGGAAAGTTTTAAGTTCCTCTGTGTCACTAACATTGAGTGGCTGCTGCCAACATACAGACTCAATCTCTAGCCACTTTAATAATTGGATGTAATGAATGTATCACTAGTCACTTTAAACAATGCCACTTTAAATAATGTTTACATACCCTACATTACTCATCTCATATGTATATACTGTACTCTATACCATCTACTGCATCTTGCCTATGCCGTTCGGCCATCGCTCATCCATATATTTATATGTACATATTCTTAATCATTCCTTTACACTTGTGTGTATAAGGTAGTTGTTGTGAAATTGTTAGATTACTTGTTAGATATTACTGCACAGTCGGAACTAGAAGCACAAGCATTTCGCTACACTCGCATTAACATCTGCTAACCATGTGTATGTAACCATTACAATTTGATTTGATATGACAGTGCATGTAAGAACAAAAACCAAGTTATTAGGTCGAAGGAATTGTCAGTAGAGCTCCGAGACAGGATTGTGTCGTGGAGCTGGCCGCCTGGCCAAACTGAGCAATCTGGTGAGAAGGGCCTTGGTCAGGGAGGTGACAAAGAATCCAATGGTCACTCTGACAGAGCTCTAGAGTTCCTCTGTGGAGATGGTTGTCATTCTGGAAGGTTTTCCCATCTCTGCAGCACTCCACCAAATCAGGCCTTTATGGTAGAGTGGCCAGACGGAACCCACTCCTCAGTAAAAGGCACATGACGGCCAGCTTGGAGTTTGCCAAAAGGCACCTAAAGACTCTCAGATTCAAGCTTCTCTGGTCTGATGAAACCAAGATTGAACTCTTTGGCCTGAATTCCAAGCGTCACATCTGGAGGAAACCTGGCACCATCCCTACGGTGAAGCATGGTGGTGGAATGTTTTTCAGGGACTGGGTGACTAGTTAGGATAGAGGCAAAGATGAACTTAAAAAAGTACAGAGAGATCCTTGATGAAAACCTGCTCCAGAGCGCTCAGGACCTCAGACTGGGGGCAAAGGTTCACCTTCCAACAGGACAACGACCGTAAGCACACAGCCAAGACAGCGCAGGAGTGGCTTCGGGACAAGTCTCTGAATGTCCTTGAGTGGCTCAGACAGAGCCCTGACTTGAACCTGATCAAACATCTCTGGAGAGACCTGAAAATAGCTATGCAGCAACGCTCCCCATCCAACCTGACAGAGCTTGAGAGAATCTGCAGAGAAGAATGGGAGAAACCAAATACAGGTGTGCCAAGCTTGTAGCATCATACCCAAGAAGACTCGATGCTGTAATCGCTGTCAAAGGTGCTTCAACAAAGCACTGAGTAAAGGGTCTGAATACTTATGTAAAGGCACTGTAATTCCATTAGTATATTACCATAAGTGTTGATATATTCCTGCTTCCAGTCTCTTTTCAGCACTGTTTACGTGGATTTCCTGCTACCAGTCACTTTTTATGTATAAATCCACCTCAACAGCTCCAGTAACCCTGCACATTGAATAAGGTTTTGGTACTAACCTGTATAAACCTGTATTCTTGTGTTCTTTAACTCTCATTATAGTTCTTGTGTCGTTCTTATTCTTACTTTTAATTTTTATAATATTTTCTATTATTATTCTTATCACTGCACTGTTGGGAAAGAGCTAAGAATTTAAAAAGGTACGAATTTCACTGTCTCGTATTACACCGGTTGTATCCTGTGTAAATTTGCAAATAAACGTTGAAACATGAAACTCCACACAGTCATCCTCCCTGAGGCTCAGAGTTCTAAACTCCCCTAGCCAGCATAAGGAATCTCCTCCTTGTCAAACAAGCCCTCTGTCTAAAGAGTCACTTCCTCACGGAGCCACACCGCACTGTAACATTCCTATACCGAACCTTACTTCCCCTACAGGCACTACTGAAGAACTGGACTTTCCCCAGCACAACTCGGATAACCTCTCTCTCTACTTCCTTCATTGGCTCTCTTTTTGTCTTCCTTGCTCTCTCTCCCTCTCGTTCCTTTTGGGTTCTGCAGAACCCCTTCCCCTATAGAGACAGAACACTATGGGGAGGTGTGGTACTTCCCTGAGCCATGCTGTGGTCAGAGCTGGAGAATCCCCCTGCAGTACCTGGAACTCAGGGGGGCTTTTACGAATGAGGGGAAACACTGATGCCTCATCTCTTTCTCTCTCTGCCCACTGATGCCTCTGTCATCTCTCTTGCTCTCTCTCTCTCTTTCTCTGTGACAGTCGCCAGGACCTTTTATGCTGACACCTCTCTCTCCTACGCTGTTCTGTATCCCCCCCCCACCCCCCCTCTTTCTCCCCTCTCAGAGACAGCTGCGTCAGCAGACTTTTTGGTGCCAGGGACTGTAACCTTGAGACCGGCTATGTCCCTCTGTTGTAGCACTACAGACCTCCACACCTCTCCTCCATCACGGACACTTCCCTGTTCCTCTCTCTCTCTCTCTCTCTCTCTCTCTCTCTCTCTCTCTCTCTCTCTCTCTCTCTCTCTCTCTCTCTCTCTCTCTCTCTCTCTCTCTCTCTCTCTCTCTCTCTCTCTCTCTCTCTCTCTCTCTCTCTCTCTCTCTCTCTCTCTCTCTCTCTCTCTCTCTCTCTCACATCCATCTGTGCCCACCAGCCGCTCACCCAGCCTGGATAAAGCCTGAATAAACAGCTCGTGCTCTGACCCGCCTACACCAGCCAAAGTCAACAAACCCTTCAGATTAACCAAAACGTTCTGCTATCCCCCTCTGAAGCTCCGGTGTATGTGTGTGTGTTTGGTCTCTGCTGGATACAGTAACACCAATCTGAATCTCCCTATCCCTCCTTCCTTCCACTAGGCTACAGGCTACAGCTCACACAGGAGGCCAAACCAAAACACATCTCCCCATCTCCCAGGCAACAGGGGAGAGGCCAGGACATTATCTAACAGAGCACACATATCACACGCATCTGTGTGCTTGTCTACAGCTGACATCACACACAGCAGAGAGACCCCCTATTTTGAGAGAACTAGAGCTAGCCAATGAAAGGGAGATGTGAGAGGCCTGAAATATGGATGAAAGGTGTGTGAAATTGTATTTGTCACATGTGCGGAATACAACTTGCTTACGAGCTCATTCCTAACAGTTTTTAATAATAACAATTCAATAGTAACACAATAGGAATAAAATATACCAGATCAATATTTTTCAGACAGAATTCATGGTATAAAATGGCGCGTGCACACACACACACACACATTCTGCCCCCCACACACACACACCAGATATAACCAGCGTGGCAGGGCAGAGGAAGTAGCAGTCCAATGAGAACAACACACTAACACACTCAGCGACTGGAGGCCAGGAGGTTTTCCTGAGAAAAAAAAACTTCTGGCTCTTGGGCCCCTAGACAGGAGGACACCAAAGACAACAGAAGCAGCAAGTCAACAGCAAGGGAGGTACCAGTTCTACTGGTAAAGCAGAGTGGGGGACAGCAAGGGAGGTGACAGTTCTACTGGTAAAGCAGAGTGGGGGACAGCAAGGGAGGTGACAGTTCTACTGGTAAAGCAGAGTGGGGGACAGCAAGGGAGGTGACAGTTCTACTGGTAAAGCAGAGTGGGGGACAGCAAGGGAGGTGACAGTTCTACTGGTAAAGCAGAGTGGGGGACAGCAAGGGAGGTGACAGTTCTACTGGTAAAGCAGAGTGGGGGACAGCAAGGGAGGTGAGGCCGGAAGATGACGGGATTCTATCCGCCATCTTGGTCAGTTAGTTCAACACAGAAGCCCTGGTACACAGAATCAAGTCAATGACAGCTAGAGGAGAAGAGAAGTCAGCCAGTAATAACGACTCATTTCAGATAATTACATGTTTTGATACAATGATCTACGATTAAGTAGAAAAGGAATCTGAAGTAGTTCTTCAGGCTATTTAAACTGCTCTTAAACGGAGCTATTTAAACTTCTCCACTAGACCTGATCGATATATGAGTCTCTAGATGCTGTGTCATCATACAGGTGTAGTGATGAGTTCTGGTCAGGACCTTATCAGCCCTACACAGACAGGTCTAGAAGAAAACACACTTTCATTTTTACTTGTTAGTCATTTAGCAGATGCTCTTTTCCAGAGCGACTTACAGGAGCATTTAGGGTTAAGTGCCTTGCTCAAGGCCACATCGACAGGATTTTCACCTTGTCGGCTCGGGGATTCGACCTTTTGGTAACTCGCCCAAAGCTCTTAACCGCTAGGCTACCTGCCACCATTGAAGTAAATGGTACACATTTATGCATGGGCGCACACACACAAACACTTCAGTCTCTTTTCTCCTTTCACTATGTAAATCTATAGATCTGGCTCTGCCTTATTAAGTTATTTCTCCTACCACTGTGCCATCTATATTTATCAGTCGACACAACTGCGTCAGTCTTTCCCTTCTCTGTGAACAAACACGCGCTAGGATCGATGCTAAACTCCATTCCGGGCCCCTAAACAGTCAGCTCTAATATCATATCCCCACTACAGACCAAAGGCGGACATCTATAATCTTGTTTTATGGTATCGTCCCCTCAGTTTACAGATCAGGTTTAATATAACACATTTATCATGGGCTGATTTTCAGAGACATAGAGTATGCATGACCTGGATGGCCTGTGATAGAATACTGCTAGTGGAGTGGAGTTGGTTCACTGAACTGTGTGTGTATAATTCCTATGCCCTGTTTGGGGGAAGAGTTCCAGAAGCTCCACTGTGTTGATGACTGTCTTTCTGTATCCCTCCATCTATTCATCCCCACACATTTACGCAACACAATAGAGAGGGAGAGAGAGATCAGAGAGATAGACAGGGGGAGAGAGAGAGATTCAGAGTACCAGCATACAACATGGTCATTGCAGAGCTGTCCTCTGTGACACACAATGTAACAATACCCACCACCTCCCTCTTTTCTCTCCTGTACTCTTTCCTTCTTCTGCTCTTACCTCCAGTCCAGTCTCCTCATCCTCCTTCATCCCCATAAATCCTCTCTTCTCCTCCTCTTTTTTCTACTCTCGATCTATCATCTTCCACATCTTGCTATCTTCTCTTTCCCTCCCTCCCTCCCTCCCTCCCTCCCTCCCTCCCTACCTGAGGAAGAGTTGATGAGTGATCCATTGGAGCTGGTTCTGCGGAGCATCCGTAGTCCGTCACTCCAGGAGCGTGACTTAGGCAGGCGCCGTAACAGCCTGCCCAAACGCCTGGACACCTGACCGAAACACGCACTGCCCATGTCGCCATCCTCACCCCCAAATCACCCTCTCCTCCCTCAGCCCT
Organism: Brachymystax lenok tsinlingensis; assembly: GCA_030435695.1. Taxonomy (NCBI): domain Eukaryota; kingdom Metazoa; phylum Chordata; class Actinopteri; order Salmoniformes; family Salmonidae; genus Brachymystax; species Brachymystax lenok. The sequence continues at coordinate 47,031,509 of CM059813.1, forward strand.
CACACGCAGAGACAATGATTGAGAAGCTCTTACCTGGCTTCCACCCTCACCGCTCTCCCCCGCCTCCCCTCTCGCTCCCCCTCCTCTACCCGCCGCCCCATAAACAACGGCGCTACCTGTGCCTGTCTGGGAGCATGGCACCACCCTGCGGGCGCCGTCCTGTACCCGAGCACACCAGCGCTCCCTGGCGTGTGCCCTCTGCCCCTCTCCTGCCCACGGCTGAGGGGCTCCCTGTCGGTCCGAGGGCTGCCAGCTCGCCAGCCTCCCCAGTGCCCGCCATCCCAGCGCCACCACTCGCCCAGCTGTGCCACGCTCCGAACCAGCACCCCGTCCACCTCTCGCTTTGCCACCCCGTACACACACACCTAACACACACTTACACGGCTCTTACCTCACACACTCATAATCAACACCCCTTCCTCTCGTACCACTCCGCTAGTTCGCGCACACACCTCTACCCTTCAAAGTCCTCAAACCTCAGCTTGCCTCTCCTTTCTCCTCCTCTGCCAACCGCTTCCTTACTGCCCACACATACCACTACCCTCACGCTTCTCCTGTCCCCTCCACTGGAATATCTCTCTCTCATTCACTTGTTTTGTAGCTGACGGACTCCGGGGTTCTCTCGTTCTCTCTATCTCTCAGTGCCTCTGCTGCAGCACCCACACACTCTGCAGCAGCAAACAGCTTAAAGAGACAGAGCCCCAATGAATGCTCCTCTCTCTCTCTCTCTTTCTCTCTCTTTCTGTGTGTGTGTGTGTGTGTGTGTGTGTGTATGTGTGTCATAGCCTGATGAACTGAAATGATTCACCACAAAACATCACAGAGATGGTGGGAAATCGTATTATTGTAAATGACATGCATCGCACCGGCTGTGTGTGTGTGTTTGTGACGTGTGTGTCTGCGTGTGTATCTTGGTGTATATGATACGCACTCTAATGGCTATTAATATGCGCTGGAGAAAAGAGAGGGCTGCCCTACTTCTGAGCCTGAGGAGTTTGGAGACACAGGATGTACCAGCCCTCATCAATCACACACTTCTTTACACTGCATGTAAATGTCACCATTAATGAACATTTTCAAAAAACATACACAGCCACACACTCACGCAAACAGACACACACACCTATATGACATAATAATCTATATTATACACTAATATTGAGTTGCACATCCCCATTCTGGACTCACTTGTGTACTAAACCGGTAAAACCATGAATTCCGGGGTGAGAAAAGGACGATGTGACGATATGCAAATCTGGATACTGTGCAACCCTAATAAACGGCCTCAATGCCAAAATCCCTCAGTATCCCTTTAAGCACTGGTCTCTGCTGTAGCTGAACCGCCTGCTGTGTGCCCTCTCCTCCTCTCTTTAACATCCTTTAAGACAAGGCAGTTCACACACATACACACCTCTGAGCAGTCCCAGGACCTGTCAAGGGCACCCTAAATATAGCCTGAGTAAAACTCCCCACAGATCTGTCACACATACAGCAGAACTGCACCAGCCTAAACACACACAGACACACACACGTTAGTAACAGATATAGGAGACTCTTACGTGAAAACAATATCACTTGTTGATATGCATCCCCCGGGCAGCCATAACAGTTCAACGACTTCCTTATAATATGTTTTATATTTAAACCTAACCCTAGCTCCATGTCCACGCCCTGGCTCAACCCTAACCCTAGCTCCATGTCCACACCCTGGCTCAACCCTAACCCTAGCTCCATGTCCACGCCCTGGCTCAACCCTAACCCTAGCTCCATGTCCACACCCTGGCTCAACCCTAGCTCCATGTCCACACCCTGGCTCAACCCTAACCCTAGCTCCATGTCCACACCCTGGCTCAACCCTAACCCTAACCATGCATGCCATACACTCATCATTTTATGGGGCTCCCGAGAGGCGCAGCGGTCTAAGGCACTGCATCTCAGTGCTAGAGGCGTTACTACAAACCCTGGTTCGATCCCGGGCTGTATCACAACCGGCCGTGATCGGGAGTCCCAAAGGGCGGCGCACAATTGGCACAGTGTCGTCTGGGTTAGGGGAGGGTTTGGCCGGGGTAGGCCGTCATTGTAAAATAAGAATTTGTTATTAACTGACTTGCCTAGTTAAATAAAGGCTAAATAAAACATTTATTCAAAGAAAATCATGACGGGGTGAATTGAAAGCTCAGAGGCAGCAACTTCTCTATGACTGACACATACAACCGACCTGCACACACACTGAAAATATCTTCTTGCCTGGCTGGCACACTGTTGAACTCTCTGCTCAGACGAGACTAGCGTGTCAGGAGGGGTTATGTTAGACATTTGTAGCTATGCTGGTGGAAGTGGTATGTTAGTACAGGAAGCTAAGAGATATTAACACCCTCTCCTTCCTCTGCTAGAGTCCATGGAGCTTTGAGAAAGAAACATCCAGTCAGACCACTATGGCTGCAGCTGAGGACAAGGCCAGCACCGTGTAGGAGATGGAGGAGGGCATAGGGTTTAGGGTAGGGAGCATAGGAAGGGTACAGGGTATATGAAGGGTAGGGGAGGATAGAGGTTATACTGTAGGGAGGGCATAGGAAGGGAATATGTAGAGTATGGAAGGTGCTTTACCTCCAAAAACTAGGTACCAACGGAGAGAGCTTTGAAAGGCATAATGCAACCGTCACACACATCACTTCAGGTCAAAATAAACAGGCTCACTGCACGAGAAGGACGGTTGATCTATTTTCTCTGCTTTCAGTTTTCGTTCTGTATTTAACTAATTCATGGTAGTTTCTGCTCAAATGTCTTCTGCTTGTCTACCTGCATGCTATGTTATCAGTGGCAGTGTCACTCCACATCTTTTCCTGTGGGAGCAGTGACCAGAGACTGACCCCACACCTGCCTGCCTGCCTCCCTGGAGAGATAGAGAACGAGAGAGAGAGAGAGATAAAGAGAGAGAGATAAAGAGAGAGAGAGAGAAGAAGAATGCAAAAATCGAAGAAATAACTTGAGAAACCTATCCACAGAGACAAATAAAACCTGAGCCTACGCCTTCACTATGGTGAAACACTAAAACAGCACAGAAATACACTAAAGAAAAAGGAACAGCACGTCAGAAACCAGCTCAATGTAATTGAAGATTCCATAGAATCTAACCACTTCTGGGAAAATGTGAACTTATTTAACAAAAAACAACATGAAGAGACATTTATCCAAAACCACTTCTCCAATCTTTTTGGCCCTATAACAAAGAAAAACAGCAAAAACATATGCATGATCAATTACAAATCTTAGAATCAGCTATTAAAGACCACCAGAACCCACTGGATTATCCAATTACATCGAACTACAGGACAAAATACAAACCCCTCAAACCCAAAAAGGCCTGTGGTTATGATGGTATCCTAAATTAAATAATAAAATATCCAGACCACAAATTCCAATTGGTTACACTTAAACTCTTTAACATCATCCTCAGCTGTGGCATTTTCCCGATATTTTGAACCATGGACTGATGACCCCAATTCACAAAAAATGAGACAAATTCAACTACAGTGGGATATGAAATTCTTTCCACAGGGCCGTGTGGTGAGACAAGGATGCAGCTTGAGACCCACCCTCTTCAACATGTATTCCAACAAATTGGCGAGGGTACTAGTACAGTCTGCAGCACCCGGCCTCACCCTACTAGAATCTGAAGTCAAATGTGTATTGTTTGCTGGTTATCTGGTGCTTCGGTCCCCAACCAAGGAGGGCCTACAGCAGCACCTAGATATTCTGTGCAGATTCAGCCAGACCTGGTCACTGATAGTAAATCTCAGTAAGACAAAAATAATGGTGTTCCAAAAAAGGTCCAGTCGCCAATACCATAAATAGAAATGCCATCTAAACACTGCTGGCCTAGAGCACACAAAAAACTATACATACCTCGGACTAAACATCAGCGCCACAAGTAACTTCCACAAAGCTGTGAATGATCTGAGAGACATGGCAAGAAGGGCTTTCTACGCCATCAAAGTAACATCAAATTTGACATTCCAATTAGGATCTGGCAAACAATATGTGAATCAGTTATAAAACCCACTGCCCTCTACGGTTGTGAGGTCACCAACCATGAATGCACAAAATTGGACAAACACCAAATTGAGACACTGCATGCAGAATTCTGCAAAAACATCCTCCATGTACAATGTAAAACACCAAATAATGCATGCAGAGCAGAATTACGACGAAACAGGCTAATTAGAAAAGAGCCGTTAAATTCTACAACCACCTAAACTGGAAGCGATTCCCAAACCTTCCATAACAAAGCCAAAACCTACAGATAGATGAACCTGGAGAAGAGCAAGCTGGTCCTGGGGCTCTGTTCACAAAACACAAACAAACCCCACAGAGCACCAGGATAGCAACACAATTAGACTCAACCAAATCATGACAAATCAAAAAGATAATTACTTGACACATTAGAAAGAACTAACAAAAAAAACGAAGCAAACTGGAATGCTATTTGGCCCTAAACAAAGAGCACACAGTGGCAGAATACCTGACCCCAAATTAAGGAAAGCTTTGACTATGAGGCCGCCATAGCCAGACCTGTCTCTTGAGAGAAGACAGGCTATGTGCCCACTGCCATCAAAATCAGTTGAACACTGAGCTACACTTCCTAACCTCCTGTCAAATGTATGACCATAGGGACATATTTCTCTCAGATTACACAGAAAAACAAATCCAATTTTGACAAACTCACATATCTATTAGGTAAAATACGTCAATGTGCTATCACAGCAGGAAGACTTGTGACCTGTTGCCACAAGAAAAGGGCAACCAGTGAATCACAAACACCATTGTAAATACAAACTATACAATGCATTCGGGAAGTATTCAGACCCCTTGACATTTCGTTACATTACAGCCTTGAGTTTTCATGGGTATGACACTACAAGCTTGGCACGCCTGTATTTGGGGAGTTTCTCCCATTCCTCTCTGTAGATCCTTTCAAGCTCTGTCAGGTTGGATGGGGAGCGTTGTTGCACAGGTATTTTTAAGTCTCTCCAGAGAAGTTTGATCGGGTTCAAGTCTGGGCTCTGGCTGGGCCATTCAATGACATTCAGAGACTTGTCACGAAGCCACTCCTGCTTTGTTTTGTGCTTAGGGGCGTTGTCCTGTTGGAAGGTGAACCTTTGCCCCCAGTCGGAGGTCCTGAGCGCTCTGGAGCAGGTTTTCATCAAGGATCTCACTGCACTTTTTTACGTTAATCTTTGCCTCGATCCTAACTAGTCACCCAGTCCCTGAAAAACAGCATGATGTTGCCACCACCATGCTTCACCATAGGGATGGTGCCAGGTTTCCTCCAGACGTGACGCTTAGGATTCAGGCCAAAGTGTTCAATCTTGGTTTCATCAGACTAGAGAATCTTGTTTCTCATGGTCTGAGAGTCTTTAGGTGCCTTTTGGCAAACTCCAAGCGGGCTGTCATGTGCCTTTTACTGAGGAGTGGCTTCCATCTGGCCACTTTACCATATAGGCCTGATTGGTGGAGTGCTGCAGAGATGGTTGTCCTTCTGGAAGGTTCTTCCATCTCCACAGAGGAACTCTGGAGCTCTGTCAGAGTGAACATCGGGTTCTTGGTCACCTCCCCTGACCAGGGACCTTCTCCCCGGATTGCTCAGTTTGGCCGGGAGGCCAGCTCTAGGAAGAGTCTTGGTGGTTCCAAACTTCTTCCATTTAAGAATGATGGAGGCCACTGTGTTCTTGGGGACCTTCAATGCTGCAGACATTTTTTGGTACCCTTCCCCAGATCTGTGCCTTAACACAATCCTGTCTCGGAGCTCTACTGACAATTCCTTCGACCTCATGGCTTGGTTTTTGCTCTGATATGCACTGTCAACTGTGGGACCTTTATCTAGACAGGTGCCTTTCCAAATAATCATAGCAGAGTCTGAATACTTATGTAAATAAGGTATTTTTTTTTTTTTTTAAATACGTTTGCAAAAAAACTGTTTTCTATTTGTTATTATGGGGTATTGTATGTAGATTGCTGAGGGAAAAAAATATTGAATACATTTTAGAATAAGGCTGTAATGCAACAAAATGTAAAAAAAAGTCAAAAGGTCCTGAATACTTTCCGTATTTATCTGTCTATTTATTTTCCATTTTGTATTTAAACTATTTGCACATTGTTACAACAGTGTACATAACCATAATATAACATTTGAAATGTCTCTATTATTTTGAAACTTTTGTGAGTGTAATATTTACTGTTCATTTGAGATTGTTTATTTCACTTTTGTTTATCAATTCATTTTGCTTTGTCAATGTAAACATGTTTCCCATGAAAATAAATCCCAAACAGTTACATAATTAATAAAACACTTTACTTCATTTTCACAGACCTAGAAAGTTAAAACCAAGCCCCCTTCTCGTCCACTGTACATAGCACCCCGCTACATAGAGAGGGCCTTTACCGAGAAGCTGCTTAAAATACCAGCCCCTCGTGGCACGCTTGGACAGCCTCGGGTGTAGGCGCAAGCTGGTGGCGCTGATATTTGGCAGTCTCGGCCACGTACACAGACTTGCAGATTGCGGGCCTGACAAAAACTAGGGCAAATCAATTGGCTAGGTACTGCTCTGTTTCAGCTGTTGTGGGCAGCCTAGCCGTTTTGAGAAGGAGGTGCTTTTGAAATGTTTGGATAATTTTTTTGTAAATTTGATTGGTGGATTCAAATAAAGCATTTGAAATGTGTGTGTGTGTGTGTGTCTCAGTCACCAGATCTCAACCCAATTGAACACTTATGGGAGGAGATTCTGGAGTGGTGCCTGAGACAGCGTTTTCCACCACCATCAACAAAACACCAAATTATGGAATTTCTCGTGGAAGAATGGTGTCGCATCCCTCCAATAGAGTTCCAGACACTTGTAGAATTTATACCAAGGTGCATTGAAGCTGTTCTGGAGGCTCGTGGTGGTCCAATGCCCTATTAAGACACTATGTTGATGTTTCCTTTAATTTGGAAGTTACAGTGCCTTCAGAAAAGTATTCACCCTCATGGACTTATTCCACATTTTGTTGTGTTACAGCCTGAATTTAAAATGGATTAAATTGAGATTTGTTTTAACAGGTCCTCCCCACACATACACACACACACACACACACACACACACACACACACACACACACACAATACCCCATAATGTCAAAATTGAATAAAGTCTTTAGATATTTTTACAAATTAATTAAAGATGGCATGTTTTGAGTCAATAAGTACTTAACCCCTTTCCTATGGCAAGCCTACATAAGTTCAGGAGTAAAACTTTGATTAACAAGTCACATAGTAAGTTGAAAGGACTCAATAATAGTGTTTAACATGATTTTTGTATGATTACCTCATCTTTGTACCCCACACATACAAGTATCTGTAAAGTCCCTCAGTCGAGCAGTGAATTTCAAACACAGAATCAACCACAAAGACCAGGGAGGTTTTCCAATGCCTCACAAAGAAGGGCACCTACAGTATTGGTAGATGGGTAAAAAAAGATACAGGGGTCCTTTCTAACTCAGTTGCCGGAAAAGAAGGAATCCGCACATGGATTTCGCCATGAGACCAATGTTGATTTTAAAACAGTTACAGAGTTGAATAGCTGTGATATGATCAAAGTGAGGATGGATCAAAAACAATGTAGTTACTCCACAATACTAACCTAACTGACAGAGTGAAAAAAAGGAACTCTGTACAGAATAAAAATATTCCAAAACATGCATCCTGTTTGCAACAAGGCACTAAAGTAATACTGCAAAAAAAATGTGGCAAAGCAATTAACACTTTGTATTCAGGACAAAAGGTTATGTTTAGGGAAAATCCAATACCACACATTACATTACTAAGTACCACTCTCCATATTTTCAAGTATAAGGGTGGCTGTATCATGTTATGGGTATGCTTGTACTCGTTATGGACTGGAGAGTTTTTCAGGATAAAAAAATAAACATAATGGAACTAAGCACAGGCAAAATCCTAGAGGAAAAACCCTGGTTCAGTCTGCATTCCACCAGACACTGGGAAATAAATTAACCTTTCGGCAGGACAATAACCTAAAACACAAGGCCAAATCTACACTAGAGTTGCTTATCAAGAAGACAGCAAATGTTCCTGAGTGGTCGATGCACTGTTTTTTCAAGACCTGAAAACTGTTGTCGAGCAATGATTAACAACCAACTTGACAGAGCTTGTAGAATTTTGACAAGAATAATGGGCAAATGTTACACAATCCAGATGTAGAAAGCTCTTAGGGAATAACCCAAAATACTCACAGCTGTAATCACTGCAACAGGTGCTTTACAAAGGGTTGTGAATACTTATGTAAATTAGATATGTATTTCCTTTTCAATACATTTGCAAAGATTTCTAAAAACATGTTGTTTTCTCTTTGTCATAAAAATAAAATAAACACACAATTAAATATTTCAAACACAATCTAACTCCACAAAACTGAAATAAAAGCAGGAATAAGGTATACATAACTAGATTGAAAAACGAAGCTAGGTTAACAGTCACTGTCGTTCAGAGAACGATCTATGTAAAAGGTTGATTACTGCATTAAGTAGTGGACGGTTGAACAGCCATTTTCTGTTGTCGGCTGTGACCCCAGAGAGGTCCCACAATACAGCCAAAGAACCGATAGCAGCCTTTTGGTCTTCAGACAGCTCTGCATCACCTTCCAGCTTTAGCAAATAAACTTAGAGTACCAGTCAAACGTTTGGGCACACCTACTCAGGGTTTTTCTTTATTTTTACTATTTTCTACATTGTAGAATAATAGTGAAGACATCCAAACTATGAAAAAACACATACGGAATCATGTAGTACCCAAAAAGGTGTTAAACAAATCAAAATATATTTGAGATTTGAGATTCTTCAAAGTAGCCACCCTTTGCCTTGATGACAGCTTTGCACACTCTTGGCACTCTCAACCAGCTTCATGAGGTAGTCATCTGGAATGCATTTCAATTAACAGGTGTGCCTTGTTAAAAGTTAATTTGTGCAATTGATTTCCTTCTTAATGCGTTTGAGCCAATCAGTTGTGTTGTGACAAGGTAGGGGTGGTATACAGAAGATAGCCCTATTTGGTAAAAGATCAAGTCCATGTTATGACAAGAACAGCTCAAATAATCAAAGAGAAACAACAGTCCATCATTACTTTAAGACATGAAGGTCAGACAATCCAGAAAATGTCAAGAACTTCCAAAGTTTCTTCAAGTGCAGTCACAAAAACCATCAAGTGCTATGATGAAACTGGCTCTAATGAGGACCGCCACTGGAAAGGAATACCTAGAGTTATCTCTGCTGCAGAGTTCTTTAGAGTTAACTGCACCTCAGACTGCAGCCCAAATAAATCTTCACAGAGTTCAAGTAAATGTTCAGAGGAGACTGCATGAATCAGGCCTTCATGGTCGAATTGCTGCAAAGAAACCACTACTAAAGGACACCAATAAGAAGAAGAGACTTCCTTGGGCCAAGAAACACGAGCAATGGACATTAGACCGGTGGAAATCTGTCCTTTGGTCTGATGAGTCCAAATGTGAGATTTTTGGTTCCAATCGCCATGTCTTTGTGACGCAGAGTAGGTGAACGGATGATCTCTGCGTGTGTGGTTCCCACCGTGAAGCATGGAGGAAGAGGTGTGATGGTGTGGGGGTGCTTTGCTGGTGACACTGTCTGTGATTTATTAAGAATTCAAGGCACACTTAACCAGAATGGCTACCACAGCATTCTGCAGCGATACGCCATCCCATCTGGTTTGCGCTTAGTGGGACTATCATTTGTTTTTCAACAGGACAAAAACCCAAAACACACCTCCAGGCTGTGTAAGGGCTATTTTACCAAGAAGGAGAGTGATGGAGTGCTGCATCAGATGACCTGGCCTCCACAATCACCTGACCTCAACCCAATTGAGATGATTTGGGATGAGTTGGACCGCAGAGTGAAGGAAAAGCAGCCAACAAGTGCTCAGCATATGTGGGAACTCAAGACAGTGGGAAAAACATTCCTTGTGAAGCTGGTTGAGAGAATACCAAGAATGTGCAAAGCTGTCATCAAGGCAAAGAGTGGCTACTTTGAAGAATCCAAAATATAAACTATGACTTTTTTGGTAATTACATGATTCCATATGTGTTATTTCATAGTTTTGATGTCTTCACTATTATTCTACAATGTAGAAAATAGTAAAAATAAAGAAAAACCCTTGAATGAGTAGGTGTGTCCAAACTTTTGACTGGTACTATATGTGTAGTTCAACGACAGCGACCTCAGAAACCTTCAATTAAAAGTTAATCTGACGTCTGACTGCTCTCCCAGTCTTAATCGCCCGGCAGGAGCTACCTCATCTGGGATTAGCAACCCACTGCAGTCACTATAACATAACAGAGAGAGAGCGAAGAGAAGAGATATACAGACAGAGAGAAGATGGGGTAGAGAAAGAGAAAGACTAGAAGAAGAGAGAGAAAATGGAGGTGGAGAGGAAAAGAGAAGGAAATAGGGAGAGGAAAGGGGGGAAGAGCGAAAGGAAAGACAGTGAGGATAGAGGGGGAGAGGAGTGATCTTAAACTAGACAGATTAGTGTCGGAGAGACAGACATAAGGGGATGTTTAATGTCTGTCATAGGTCTTATAGGTCTCTGTCTGTCACCAGCCTTTTAGACTGGATGTCTGCTCTTAAGTATTATAGTTGTCTGTCGGTCTGACATGGATAACAGAAATAATCTTCTTCGCCAATTCCTGTTAAACTCGGAACGAGGGAGAGCTGTTTGCTGTTTAGGGAAGTTTTGAAAATGTAATTGAAAAAGTTTGGTTACTAGCTAGCTACCCTTGTTGTTGTTTTCAATCTTCCTTGCGACCTGCCCTGTCTAGAACTGCGAGGAGTAACAGTGTAACCTACGTTGTTACCATGACAAAGACCAAAGCCAGCGGGAGTACCGTTGAGGACAGTGGTGTCTATCACAGGTGGAGGATCCTTTAAACAAACAAAAAGTTATAGAAGTAATTGTTACAACAAGAAAATAGCTTCAAGTGTTTTGTCCAAACACTGGTGGAGTCATATAATAAAAGAATGGACGACCTGACCAGAGAAGTTCAGGACCTGAAGAACAGTTTGCATTTCTCCCAGGGTCAGCTCAATGAGTTTAAACATGAAAATGGAAAATGACAGCAATCTGTAAGTCCTTGAGAGAGGACATCAGTTCTGTATCAGTCCATGATAATGACAGAGAAATCTGATTATCTCGAGGGACAATCAAGACGGAATAACATGGTTGTGGATGGAATTGCAGACTCTCCACATGAGACCTGGACGGAGTCTGAGGACAAAGTGAGCCAAATGACCTCTGAGAAACTGAAGATGGGCAACAGGAAGATTGAGGTGGAGCGCACACACAGTACTGGAAAACCCACCACCGGCCCAGGTGACAGGCCCAGGCCGATAGTAGTCAAGTATAAGGTTCACGAAATCAATAACTTGCTAACATCAGATAACATTCATATATTAGCCATTTCTGAGACTCACTTAGATAATTCATTAGATGATACAGGAGTACAGTGCCTTGCAAAAGTATTCATCCCCCTTGGTGTTTTTTATATTTTGTTGCATTACGACCAGTAATTTAAATTGATTTTTATTTGGATTTCATGTAAAGGACATACACAAAATAGTCCAAATTGGTGAAGTGAAATTAGAAAAATAACTTGTTTAAAAAAATTCAGCAAAAATAAAATAAAATGGAAAGGATTTGCGTAAATATGTATTCACCCCCTTTGCTATGAAGCCCCTGAAATAAGATCTGGTGCAACCAATTACCTTCAGAAGTCACATAATTAGTTCAATAAAGTCCACCTGTGTGCAATCTAAGTGTCACATGATATGTCACATGATCTCAGTATATATACACCTGTTCTGAAAGGCCCCAGAATCACCACTAAGCAAATCAAATCAAATTTTATTTGTCACATACACATGGTTAGCAGATGTTAATGCGAGTGTAGCGAAATGCTTGTGCTTCTAGTTCCGACCATGCAGTAGTATCTAACAAGTAATCTAACAAATTCACAACAACTACCTTATACACACAAGAGTAAAGGAATGAATACGAGTATGTACATATAAATATATGGATGAGCGATGGCTGACCGGCATAGGCAAGATGCAGTAGATGGTATGGAGTACAGTATATACACATATATATGAGATGAGTAATGTAGGATATGTAAACATTATATAAATGGCATTGTTTAAAGTGGCAAGCAAGGGGCACCACCAAGCAAGCGGCACCATGAAGACCAGGGAGTTCTCAAAACAGGTCAGGGACAAAGTTGTGGAGAAGTACAGATCAGGGTTGCGTTATAAAAAAATGTCCGAAACTTTGAATATCCCACGGAGCACCATTAAATCAATCATTAAAAATGGAAAGAATATGGCAACACAACAAACCTGCCAAGAGAGGGCACCAAACCTCACAGACCAGGCAAGGAGGGCATTAATCAGAGAGGCAACAAAAAGACCAAACATAACCCTGAAGGAGCTACAAAGCTCCACAGCGGAGATTGGAATATCTATCCATAGGACCACTTTAAAGCCCAGCTCAGTGGAGTGTACGGCTTATGGAAGAGTGGCCAGAAAAAAAGCCATTACTTAAAGAAAAAATGAGCAAACACGTGGGAGACTCCCCAAACATATGGAAGGTACACTGGTCAGATGAGACTAAAATTTCGCTTTTTGGCCATCAAGGAAAACGCTATGTCTGGCGCAAACCCAACACTTCTCATAACCCCGAGAACATCATCCCCACAGTGAAGCATGGTGGTGGCAGCATCATGCTGTGGGGATGTTGTTCATTGGCAGGGACTGGCAAACTGGTCAGAATTGAAGGAATGATGGATGGTGCTATATACAGGGAAATTCTTGAGGGAAACCTGTTTCAGTCTTCCAGAGATTTGAGACTGGGACGGAGGTTCACCTTCCAGCAGGACAATGACATACTGCTATGCATACTGATAAGCATACTGCTAAAACAACACTCGAGTGGTTTAAGGGGAAACATTTAAATGTCTTGGAATGGCCCAGTCAAAGCCCAGATCTCAATCCAATTGAGAATCTGTGGTATGACTTAAAGATAGCTGTACACCAGCGGAACCCATCCAACTTGAAGGAGCTGGAGCAGTTTTGCCTTGAAGAATGGGCAAAAATCCCAGTGGCTAGATGTGCCAGACTTATAGAGACATACCCCAAGAGACTTGCAGGTGTAATTGCTGGAAAAGGTGGCTCTCCAAAGTATTGACTTGCGGGGGGTGAATTGTTATGCACGCTCAAGTTCAGTTTTTTGTCCTATTTCTTGTTTGTTTCACAATAAAAAAAATACTTTGCATCTTCAAAGTAGGCATGTTGTGCAAGTCAAATGATGATCCCCCAAAAAAATATCTATTTTAATTCCAGATTGTAAGGCAACAAAATAGGAAAAATTCCAAGGGGGGTGAATACCTTCGCAAGCCACTGTAGCTATACAAGGATATAACATCTATAGATAAATGCTTGTTGGGAGGTGTGGCTGTATATACAGTTGAAGTCGGAAGTTTACATACACCTTAGCCAAATACATTTAAACTCAGTTTTTCACAATTCCTGACATACAGTGAGGGAAAAAAGTATTTGATCCCCTGCTGATTTTGTACGTTTGCCCACTGACAAAGAAATGATCAGTCTATAATTTTAATGGTAGGTTTATTTGAACAGTGAGAGACAGAATAGCAACAAAAAAATCCAGAAAAACACGTGAAAAATGTTATAAATGGAATTGCATTTTAATGAGGGAAATAAGTATTTGACCCCTCTGCAAAACATGACTTAGTACTTGGTGGCAAAACCCTTGTTGGCAATCACAGAGGTCAGACGTTTCTTGCAGTTGGCCACCAGGTTAGCAGACATCTCAGGAGGGATTTTGTCCCACTCCTCTTTGCAGATCTTCTCCAAGTCATTAAGGTTTCGAGGCTGACGTTTGGCAACTCGATCCTTCAGCTCCCTCCACAGATTTTCTATGGGATTAAGGTCTGGAGACTGGCTAGGCCACTGCAGGACCTTAATGTGCTTCTTCTTGAGCCACTCCTTTGTTGCCTTGGCCGTGTGTTTTGGGTCATTGTCATGCTGGAATACCCACCCACGACCCATTTTCAATGCCCTGGCTGAGGGAAGGAGGTTCTCACCCAAGATTTGACGGTACATGGCCCCGTCCATTGTCCCTTTGATGTGGTGAAGTTGTCCTGTCCCCTTAGCAGAAAAACACCCCCAAAGCATAATGTTTCCACCTCCATGTTTGACGGTGGGGATGGTGTTCTTGGGGTCATAGGCAGCATTCCTCCTCCTTAAAAAACGGCGAGTTGAGTTGATGCCAAAAAGCTCCCTTTTGGTCTCTTCTGACCACAACTCTTTCACCCAGATGTCCTCTGAATCATTCAAATGTTCATTGGCAAACTTTAGACGGGCATGTATATGTGCTTTCTTGAGCAGGGGGACCTTGCGGGTGCTGCAGGATTTCAGTCCTTCACGGCGTAGTGTGTTACCAATTGTTTTCTTGGTGACTATGGTCCCAGCTGCCTTGAGATCATTGACAAGATCCTCCCGTGTAGTTCTGGGCTGATTTCTCACCGTTATCATGATCATTGCAACTCAACGAGGTGAGATTTTGCATGGAGCCCCAGGCCGAGGGAGATTGACAGTTCTTTTGTGTTTCTTCCATTTGCGAATAATCACACCAACTGTTGTCACCTTCTCACCAAGCTGCTTGGCGATGGTCTTGTAGCCCATTCCAGCCTTGTGTAGGTCTTTAATCTTGTCCCTGACATCCTTGGAGAGCTCTTTGGTCTTGGCCATGGTGGAGAGTTTGGAATCTGATTGATTGATTGCTTCTGTGGACAGGTGTCTTTTATACAGGTAACAATCTGAGATTAGGAGCACTCCCTTTAAGAGTGTGCTCCTAATCTCAGCTCGTTACCTGTATAAAAGACACCTGGGAGCCAGAAATCTTTCTGATTGAGAGGGGGTCAAATACTTATTTCCCTCATTAAAATGCAATTCCATTTATAACATTTTTCACATGCGTTTTTCTGGATTTTTTTTGTTGTTATTCTGTCTCTCACTGTTCAAATAAACCTACCATTAAAATTATAGACTGATCATTTCTTTGTCAGTGGGCAAACGTACAAAATCAGCAGGGGATCAAATACTTTTTTTCCCCTCGCTGTATAATCCTTGTAAAAATTCCCTGTTTTAGGTCAGTTAGGATTACCACTTAATTTTAAGAAAGTGAAATGTTAGAATAATAGTAGAGAGAATGATTTATTTCAGCTTTTATTCCTTTCATCACATTCCCAGTGGGTCAGAAGTTTACATACACTCAATTAGTATTTGGTAGCATTGCCTTTAAATTGTTTAACTTGGGTCAAACAATCTTCTCACAATAGGTTGGGTGAATTTTGGCCCATTCCTCCTGACAGAGCTGGTGTAACTGAGTGAGGTTTGTAGGCCTCCTTGCTCCTACACACTTTTCAGTTCTGCCCACACATTTTCTATAGGACTGAGGTCAGGACTTTGTGATGGCCACTCCAATACCTTGACTTTGTTGTCCTTAAGCCATTTTGCCACAACTTTGGAAGTATGCTTGGGGTCATTTGGAAGACCCATTTGCGACCAAGCTTTAACTTCCTGACTGATGTCTTAAAATGTTGCTTAAATATATCCCCATAATTTCCCTTCCTCATGATGCCATCTATTTTGTGCAGTGCACCAGTCCCTCCTGCAGCAAAGCACGCCCACAACATGATGCTGCCATCCCTGTGCTTCTAGGTTGGGATGGTGTTCTTTGGCTTGCAAGCCTCCCCCTTTTTCCTCCAAACATAACAATGATCATTATGACCAAACAGTTCCATTTTTGTTTCATCAGACCAGAGGACATTTATCAAAAAAGTACAATCTTTGTCCCCATGTGCAAACCGTAGTCTTTTTTTTTTTATGGCGGTTTTGGAGCAGTGGCTTCTTCCTTCCTGAGCGGCCTTTCAGGTTATGTCGATGTAGGACTCGTTTTAATGTGGATATAGATACTTTTGTACCTGTTTCCTCCTGCATCTTCACAAGGTCCTTTGTTGTTGTTCTGGGATTGATATGCACTTTTCTCTAGGAGACAGAACGCATCTCCTTCCTGAGCGGTACGACAGCTGCGTGGTCCGTGGTGTTTATACTTGCGTACTATTGTTTGTACAGATGAACGTGGTACCTTCAGGCATTTGGAAATTGCTCCCAAGGATTAGCCAGACTTGCCATATTTTTCTGAGGTCTTGGCTGATTTATTTTGATATTCCTATGATGTCAAGCAAAGAGGCACTGAGTTTGAAGGTAGACCTTGAAATACATCCACAGGTACACCTCCAATTGACTGAAATTATGTCAATTAGCCTATCAGAAGCTTTTAAAGCCATGACATCATTTTCTGGAATTTTCCAAGCTGTTTAAAGGCACAGTCAACTTAGTGTATGTAAACTTCTGACCCACTGGAATTGTGATACAGTGAATAATAAATGAAACAATCTGTCTGTGAACAATTGTTGGAAAAATTTGTGTCACGCACAAAGTAGATGTCCTAACCGACTTGCCAAAACTATAGTTTCTTAACAAGAAATTTGTGGAGTGGTTGAAAAACAAGTTGTAATGACTCCAACCTAAGTGTATGTAAACTTCCGACTTCAACTGTGTGTGTGTGTGTGTGTGTGTGTGTGTGTGTGTGTGTGTGTGTGTGTGTATATATATATATATATATATACACACACAGTGGGGCAAAAAAGTATTTAGTCAGCCACCAATTGTGCAAGTTCTCTCACTTAAAAAGATGAGAGAGGCCTGTAATTTTCATCATAGGTACACTTCAACTATGACAGACAAAATGAGGAAAAAAAATCCAGAAAATCACATTGTAGGATTTCTAATGAATTTATTTGCAAATTATGGTGGAAAATAAGTATTTGGTCACATACAAACAAGCAAGATTTCTGGCTCTCACAGACCTGTAACTTCTTCTTTAAGAGGCTCCTCTGTCCTCCACTCGTTACCTGTATTAATGGCAATTCTGTTTGAACTTGTTATCAGTATAAAAGACACCTGTCCACAACCTCAAACAGTCACACTCCAAACTCCACTATGGCCAAGACCAAAGAGCTGTCAAAGGACACCAGAAACAAAATTGTAGACCAGCACCAGGTTGGGAAGACTGAATCTGCAATAGGTAAGCAGCTTGGTTTGAAGAAATCAACTGTGGGAGCAATTATTAGGAAATGGAAGACATACAAGACCACTGATAATCTTCCTCGATCTGGGGCTCCACGCAAGATCTCACCCCGTGGGGTCAAAATGATCACAAGAACGGTGAGCAAAAATCCCAGAACCACACGGGGGGACCTAGTGAATGACCTGCAGAGAGCTGGGACCAAAGTAACAAAGCCTACCATCAGTAACACACTACGCCGCCAGGGACTCAAATCCTGCAGTGCCAGACGTGTCCCCCTGCTTAAGCCAGTACATGTTCAGGCCCGTCTGAAGTTTGCTAGAGAGCATTTGGATGATCCAGATGAGGATTGGGAGAATGTCATATGGTCAGATGAAACCAAAATATAACTTTTTGGTAAAAACTCAACTCGTCGTGTTTGGAGGACAAAGAATGCTGAGTTGCATACAAAGAACACCATACCTACTGTGAAGCATGGGGTGGAAACATCATGCTTTGGGGCTGTTTTTCTGCAAAGGGACCAGGACGACTGATCTGTGTAAAGGAAAGAATGAATGGGGCCATGTATCGTGAGATTTTGAGTGAAAACCTCCTTCCATCAGCAAGGGCATTGAAGATGAAACGTGGCTGGAGTCTTTCAGCATGACAATGATCCCAAACACACCGCCGAACGCTTGAAGGAGTGGCTTCGTAGAAGCATTTCAAGGTCCTGGAGTGGCCTAGCCAGTCTTCAGATCTCAACCCCATAGAAAATCTTTGGAGGGAGTTGAAAGTCCGTGTTGCCCAGCGACAGCCCCAAAACATCACTGCTCTAGAGGAGATCTGCATAGAGGAATGGGCCAAAATACCAGCAACAGTGTGTGAAAACCTTGTGAAGACTTACAGAAAACGTTTGACCTCTGTCATTGCCAACAAAGGGTATATAACAAAGTATTGAGATAAACTTTGTTATTGACCAAATACTTATTTTCCACCATAATTTGCAAATAAATAAATTAAAAATCCTACAATGTGATTTTCTGGATTTCTTTTTCTCATTTCGTCTGTCATAGTTGAAGTGTACCTATGATGAAAATTACAGGCCTCTCTCATCTTTTAAGTTGGAGAACTTGCACAATTGGTGGCTGACTAAATACTTTTTGCCCCACTGTATGTATGTGTATATATATATATATATATATATATATATATATATATATATATATATATATATATATATATATATATATATATATATATATAATATACACACACACACACACACACATACCATATATCCCTCTAATGGTTAGAGAAGATTTTATGTCAAGTGTTATTGAAGTGTTGTGGTTGCAGGTTCACCTGGCACATCTAATGCCTTTTCTTTTGGGGTGTTGCTATAGGCAACCAAGTGCTAACAGTCAGTATCTAAATAATATGCGGGACATTCTTGATAGTGCATGTGATGTAAACAGAGAGATCTACTTTCTTGGGTACCTGAATATTGACAGGTTTTCATCAAGCTGCCCCCTCAAGAGGAAGCTTCTCACTGTAACCAGTGCCTGTAATCTGGTTCAGGTTATTAATCAACCTACCAGGGTGTTTACAAACACTACAGGAACAAGATCATCCACATGTACTGATCACATTTTTACTCATACTGTAGAACTTTGTTCTAAAGGTGTATTCGTACCCATTGGATGCAGTGATCACAGTATAGCTAACTTTGGAGTACTTTAAATGAAATTATGGGCAGAAAGACAAATTCAACTCCATCTTTCATCGAATCAGATGGCTTATTCATCACAAAACCATTTGATGTGGCCAATTATTCTAATGACTGCTTCATTGGAAAAGTGGGCAAACTTAGGCAGGTAATGCCAACATTGAACATCGTGCCCATGTATGAAAAAAACGAATAATGAAAGAAAAGCATTGCAAGTTTGAATTTTATATTTTTGTAAAGTTAGTGTGTGAGAGTATTGTTTTCAAACAATAATGACAAACCTCCTGGCATTGACAACTTAGCTTGAGAGCTACTGAGGATTGTAGCGGACTCTATAGCTACTCCTATCTGTCATATATTTAACCTGAGCCCAAAGGAATGTCTTTGTCCTCAGGCCTGGAAGGAAGCCAAAGTAATTCCGCTACCCAAGAATGGTAAAGCGGTCTTTACTGGTTCTAACAGCCGACCTATCATCTTGCTGCCAGCTCTTAGCAAACTGTAGGAAGAAATTGTGTTGGACCAAATCAGAAAGAAATGGCGCCGACAGACATGGCAACTCTGCTTCTTGCTCCTAAGCAACATTGCAGTATTTTCTTTTTTGTGTGTTATTTCTTACATTATTTATGTTATTACATACAGCCGGAAATAACTTTTGGATATCTGAGGGGCGGTAACTCACCAGCATTATGACCAGAAATACGACTTTCCCCGAATTGGATCCTTTGTTCGTACCCCCCAGGGCAATTAAACTTATCCAAGAGCCTGCTCTAAGACGCAGCCGGCGTAGAAGAGGTATTCCGAGTGGACTTCTAGTCCGACTCAGGAGGCGTGCACACCATCCACCGCTTCCGAGTATATTACTCGCTAATGTCCATTCCGAAACTGGACATTAAAGTAGACAAGCTCAGGGCGAGGATCTCCTTCCAAAGAGACATCAGGGACTGTAACATACACTGTTTCACAGAATCATGGCTCTCTCCGGATTTACTGTCCCCGTCCATACAGCCAGCTGGGTTCTCAGTACATCGCGCAGACAGGAATAAAGAACTCTCCTGGAAGAAGAAAGGCGGTGGTGTATGTTCCATGATTAACCACTCATGGTGTGATTGTGATGACGTCCTTTTGTTTACCAGACCTAGAATACCTCAATCAAATGCTGACCGTATTACCTCCCAAAATAAATCTCTTCGGTTATAGTCACAGCCGTGTATATCCCCCTCAAGCCGATACCACGACGGCCCTCAAGGAACTACACTGGACTTTATGCAAACTGGAAACCACATATCCTGAGGCCACATGTATTGTAGCTGGGCATTTTAACAAAGCAAATTTGAGGAAAAGCTACCGAAGTTCTATCAACACATTGACTGTAGTACTGGAAAAACACTCAACCACTGCTACTCCCCCTTTCGGGTTGCCTACTAGGCTCTCTTCGGCAAATCAGATCACGAATCCATTTTTCTCCTCCCTTCCTATAGGCAGAAACTCAAACAGGAAGTATCCATGCTGTCTATTCAACGCTGGTCTGGCCAATCGGAATCCATGCTTCAAGAAAGTTTTGATCACACAGACTGGGATATGTTTCGGGTAGCCTCTGAGAATAACATTGACGTATACACATGTAACCGGTGTGAAATGGCTAGCTAGTTAGCGGGGTTCGCTAATAGCGTTTCAATCAGTGATGTCACTCGCTCTGAGACCTTGAAGTAGTTGTTTCCCTTGCTCTGCAAGGGCCGCAGATTTTGTGGAGCGATAGGTAACAATGCTTCGTGGGAGGTGCAGAGGGTCAATGGTTCGAGGCCAGGTAGGGGCGAGGAGAGGGACGGAAGGAATACTGTTACACACAGACACAGTGACTGAGTTCATCAGGAAGTGTATAGGGGGTGTTGTTCCCACTGTGACTATTAAAACCTACCCAAACCAGAAACCGTGGATAGATGGCAGCACTCGCGCAAAACTGAAAGCGCAAACCAATGCATTTAACAATGGCTGGGAATATGATTGAATTCAAACAGTGTAGTTATTCCCTCTGTTAGAGACGATTTTGACATATTTGTATAAAAGACCGAACATAGAGCTCCATGTATGTTTGTGTAAATATATTAAATATGATGAAATATTGTATATGTATATGATGAACTATTAGGTACGTACCTTAATGATTTATATTTACCTGATTGAGATGTATTCATTTGTTGTTAGTGTAACTTCGTTTCTGGCCCCCCCTCTTGCCCATTCATTGTACTGTGGTAAGTGTGTTAGGATAAAGGCAGGAAGCCAGGGGAGTCCTAGCTAGACACGGGAGCGGTATAGTTTTTTGACCATACAGACATACAAACAGGTCATATTATGTATTTTCCATGTCAAGTAATCTCTGCTTTAAGTTAATTGGATAATAATTTTTTGTTAGATATAAGAAGAATAAACCTTTTTGTTGCACCATATCCCTGGATCTCATTGAATGTTTTGACTGTTGGGAAACCTTGAGTGTGGACTGTATGCGTACGAAACAACCCCGCTTCAGGCTAGGGCAGTGGCTATGGTAAAGAGGAAAGGAAGCCACTACACCCTCTGTAAGGCAATCATACAGGCAAAACGTCAGTACAGAGACAAAGTGGAGTCGCAATTCAACGACTCAGGCACAAGACGTATGTGGCAGGGTCTACAGACAATCACAGATTACAAAGGGAAAACCAGCCACCGACATCTTGCTCCCGGACAAGCTAAACACCTTCTTCGCCCGCTTTGAGGATAACACAGTGCCTCCGACGTGGCCCGCTAACAAGGACTGTGGGCTCTCCTTCTCTGTGGCTGATGTGAGTAAGACATTTAAGCGTGTTAACCCGCGCAAGGCTGCCGGCCCAGACGGCACCCCTAGCCGCGTCCTCAGAGCATGTGCAGACCAGCTAGCTGGAGAGTTTACAGACGTATTCAATCTCTCCCTATCCCAATCTGCTGTCCTCACTTGCTTCAAGATGTCCACCATTGTTCCTGTACCCAGGAAAGCAAAGGTAACTGAACTAAATGGCTATCGCCCCGTAGCACTCACTTCTGTCATCACGGAGTGCTTTGAGAGGCTAGTTAAGGATCATATCACCTCTACCTTACCTGACACCCTAGACCCACTTCAATTTGCTTACCGCCCCAATAGATCCACAGACAATGCAATCGCCGTCGCACTGCACACTGCCCTATCCGATCTGGACAAGAAGAATACCTATGTAAGAATGCTGTTCATTGACTATAGCTCAGCCTTCAACACCATAGTACCCTCCAAGCTCTTCATTAAGCTGGGGGCCCTGGGTCTGAACCCCGCCCTGTGCAAATGGGTCCTGGACTTCCTGACTGGCCACCCCAGGTGGTGAAGGTAGAAAAACACCTCCACTTCGCTGATCCTCAACAACACAAGGGTGCATGCTCAGCCCCCTCCTGTACTCCCTGTTCACCCATGACTGCTTGGCCATGCATGCCTCCAACTCAAATCATCAAGTTTGCAGACGACACAACAGCCTGATCACCAACAATGAAGAGACAGCCAACAAAACGAAGGAGCCGATCGTGGACTTCAGGAAATAGCAGAGGGAGCATGTCCCTATCCACATCGACAGGACCGCAGTGGAGAAGGTGAAAAAAAAGCGCCTCTTCAACCTCAGGAGGCAGAAGAAATTTGTCTTGGCACCTAAAACCCTCACAAACTTTTACAGATACACAATTGAGAGCATCCTGTCAGGCTGTATCACCGCCTGGTATGACAACTGCACAGCCCGCAACAGCAGGGATCTCCAGAGGGTAGTGCGGTCTGCCCAACGCATCACCGGGGGCACATTGCCTGCCCTCCAGGATACACAAAGCACTCGATGTCATAGGAAGGCCAAAAAGATGACAAGGACAAAAACCACCTGAGCCACGGCCTGTTCACCCCGCTATCATCCAGAAGCCAAGGTCAGTACAGCTGCATCAAAGCTGGGACCGAGAGACAGAAAAACAGCCATCGGACTTAAATAGGCATCACTAGACACGGCTACCACCCGGTTACTCAACCCTGCACCTTAGAGGCTGCTGCCCTATATACATAGACATGGAATCACTGGTCACTTTAATAATGGAACATTAGTACGTTTAATAATGTTTACATACTGCTTTACTCATTTCATATGTATATACTGTATTCTATTCTACTGTATTTTAGTCAATGCCACTCCGACAATGCTTGCCCTAATATTTATATATTTCTTAATTCCATTCTTTACTTTAGATATGTGTATTGTTCTATCAAATAGAACTCAGAGGGTTTTCTTTAACCCTTTGACACATACCAACAAACAGGTGTGATCAATCTACAGAATTTCCTGCAGTGTATACTCAAACCAGTATGATTAGAATGCTTATTTTGAACGTCCAGTTATGATTGACACAACAGTCAGCGTTTGAGCTGGCCACACTGTTTTCTCACAGAAACAAATACAGTCCTTACAAAGTTAGGTCCTGAATGTGACCAGATGGTTTTTAGATGCAGTGTTCAGACATTCAGTAGGGACAGCATAACACAATAATGCAAACCGAAAAATGTAGGCTACATTAGTCCTAGCTCTAACTGAGGAAAGATTGAAGTAACACAAGAGGTCATATTTAGTTAACTAAATAACTAGCCATAATCTTTTAGCTTGAGGGGCCAAGTTCACCACCTCTACAAATACCCCCAAACCCGCCATTCAACCCTTGTTCCCTAGCCAAGAACTCCTCCCTCTCCATTGATAATGCATTGTGTGGCTTCAGTTAAAGACCAAGGATGGTTAAAGTAAGAAACTGTACACACACAAGATTAATACATAAAGAGGGATTAGTGCGTCTAGCCCAAATTGCTATGAGATTAGAACCTGCATGTTATGGAGATTATAAACAATTGCACTATATGAATCTAGAATAAAGCACTGTCAACAACTCCACACATAACAGTCAGAGTTGCTAGAGTGTTGATCAGTAGCTATAGCGTGTCTCTGGTCTCGCTCCAGTGAGCTCCTGCTGATAGCACATTAAATCAGAGAGCACTGCAGTACTGGGCTCGCTCTCTCTCCTTTCTTATTCCTCTACATCTCTCCCTCTCTTTTACTCTCGCGCCTCCCTTTCTCTCTCTATTATTTTCTCCCCCTCTCTTTCCTCTCCTCCCTCCCTCCCATTTTGTCCTTGACTCTAACTATCCTTTCTCGGTCTCGCCCTGTTCCCTCGCTCTCTCCCCTTGGTTTCCTTTCTCCTCATCACCACTTCTCCTCTTTTCTTCCTCTAGCTCTTTTCACTCTGCTCAGCTTTTCCCTCTTTCCAGTCTTCATCCCGTCCAATTCATCATCTCGCTCGCTCTACCCACCCCCTTCCCTCGTTTATCGCGAAGTCCTCTGCAGTCACAGCTTCCCCACGACAGATTGCTGCTGACACACTGCCAGCTCAGCACACACACACACACCCACCACAGAAAGTGCCAGGTCAAACACGCTTGCTTGGTCTAACCCTCTGCAGCCCAGAGCAGTGCAGGTGTGTGTCATATCATTCTAATTGATGACCTGCTCTCTCCTCTACGCACTGGGCAGGACAACCCAATTATGTCATCTGAGCATGCTGACATAGCACCTACATAGAGCCTACATAGGGCCTTCATAGGACAGTGAAAGAGTGGAGGAGGTCATGGAAGAGTCAGTGGCGGATTGTTGTTGCATTGTGGATCTAGAGCAGGAAGTAGTGTGTGAGGTTGTGTGTGTGTGAGAGAACAGTGGTGATAGAGTAGCCTACAGTAAGACTAGATGTAGGGCAGATGACACCTGAGCCATGTCTGTTCACCCCTCCAGTTAAAACACACACACACACTATGAAGGCATGGGCACACACATGCCATCCCCTACCCGCCAGAGCAGTCACACATGACAAGATAACTGTGACCAAAAATACCCCCATACAGATATGACAACGGCAGATGTCCTACAGTAGCAGTACTGACACGTTCACTGCAGTAGGCGATTAATATTATGAACACACATACGAAACACTGTTAACTCCCTAAACTAACTTTGTCCCCTCCCACCATATCGCTCTCTCTCTATATATCACTCTTGCTCTAATGGGCTTTATCTGCATGGGGAAAATATGTTTACGTCGCCAAACCAAGTGAAATAAACAATCCAAAAGCTGTGCTTGCAAATCTGGCTGTGACAGAGGTGAGGGAGGCTGGAGGAGGAGAGGGGGACAGAGAGACGAGGCTCGGAGGACTAGATAATGAGGTTTCCATAGGAGGCTGCTGGCTGCAGCGCTGAATGCTTGGCAGATCACACTCTAATGCTCTCACTCACACACACACACACACACACACACACACACACACTTTCTCTCTCAGAAGTGTACATATGTAGATGCTCTACAGACTGCTCTACAGATGCTCTACAGATCAGTAACATTTCAACTATTTACTATCCCTGTCCTTAGCCCTTATCCTAACCCTTTTCCTAATCCGAACCTTTTTTATTTTATTTCACCTTTATTTAACCAGGTAAGTTCTCATTTACAACCTTAAAGCAAGCAGTTGTTAATCAACATATAGCCTAGTTTGTTGATAGTATGACCATCTGTAGAGCATCTACAGATGGGCTAGCCAGACTATCCAAATAAAGTGTGACCAATTGCTATTCTAGTCCTGGCCTGATACTGCCCTTCACATGAATCCAGCCACAACAAGAGCATCCACCTTGGAATGAGGTCGATATCCAAGCCTCAACGCCAAACCGTGACGTCACAGCACACCCGTCAAAAGCAATTATGCTATAGGTCTATCACAACCAGTAACAGTAAAGCAATCAACCACAAACCATCTCTATCATCTGGTAGTAAAGCAACAGATGGCAAATCTTCCTCTGGCAGAACTGGGAACGTATTTGTCTTCTACTGTCATAGCCTAGAGGCTAGTCTACTTACTTTTACACTTGAGCGCCTGCTGCGTACTGATCCGCTGGTTACACACGTCGCACCAGTCCTGCGTCACGGTTCTGGTCCCAAACTTGTGGCCCTCCCCTGTCTCCGACCGCACACGCGCGTCATCGTGATCCTGGGAGCCAAATATTGACCAGACCTCCCTTCGGTGGGATTCTGTGCGCGCGAGTTTAACGACCCCTGTCCTTCCCTGTGTCAAACGCTCCAGCGGCGGTCCCCCCGTGTCCCCTTTGGTCCCCAGCCCGGTGGTTTGACCATGGGGGCTGTGGGATGCGCGCCTTCTGACCTGACGGTCCAGATGTGAGTGTGCTCCAATGTGTCCGTTTGTTGGCGCGCTTGATCTGTCACACTTGACATCTGTCATCTGTGTGTTAGCTGATGTGCTTGACATAACATTTGTGAGGGTCTTCAGGGAACTCCTTCGATCATGGGTTGAGTCATTCCCGCTGCCGCTCCGTCCGCTTTGACCAGTGTCTTTCTCCCTCGCCGCTGTTGTGTCTCCCTCGGTGTCCCCATAGTCAGGGCTGCTGCTGTCGCTCTCTCTGTCTGAACTACGTGGCACCAGCCCCGACTGAGCCTCACACCTCACCCCGGGATCCCCCCCTCCTACCCCGGCTACGGCTCCTTGTTGTCCCGGGGTCAGGGACGGGTTTAGTGGGGATGCTGTGACTGCTGATACCGCCGAAACCGAACCGCACTCCCGCGTCACCGAGCTCTTCCCGATGATGATCTCCACGGAGGATTTCCACGGTAACGTTATTTTATTCCTCCCGGCGGCCTTTAGTTTATGAAAGACTAGCTGGTGGTCGGGAGCCGGGTGATGTTGTCCTGGTCCTACCACACTCACTGAAGCCATGGCTCTGTGTATGTGAGGGCGTATGTGCGGTGAATGTAAACTCTAAATTGAAGCACCAGCCAAGGCACGCATGCAGCCAGTGTGACGCCTACGCTACGATGAATCTATAAACGTTTAAATGCCACCGGCTAGAGAGGCACGAGCATTTTTAAAGCGGCCGCGCGCCTAATCCAGGGATTAATCGGTGATTTCTGATTTGACATGAGGCTAACCAGGGATTAAACTACTGCTATTACTACTAACCTACTTCTAGATCTACTGTTACAGAACAGAGTTTGAATTTGAGTATCTTGTATTTTAAATACTTTTATCTGTGTATTTGAATATTTTTTCTAAAACAGCCCAAAACTATTTCTTTTGAGTATTTGAATGGTTATTTGTAAAAAATCGAATAGTAAAATACTATTTTCTAAGTCAAATACTTAGGCTACTATTTTCAAAAACATGGGAGTGTATTTGAGTCAATGTATTTGAGTATTTTCAAATACTTTCCAAGTGTATTTCAGAATACATTAAAATATTAAACTACTTGTCTTTTCAAGTACAATATACCTAAACATTTCCTTCGAATGTATGTGAAAGTAATTTAGATATTTGAAATAGTATTTGAAGTCTGCAGTTTAGGCTAACCAGGAAATAAACTACTACAACGTCTACTGGCCACCTACTACTACTATTACAGTAGGCCTACTACATGACAGTTTATGCTGAATAGGAAATAAACTACTACAACATCTACTAGCCTACTACTACTATTACAGTAGGCCTACTACATGACAGTTTATGCTGAATAGAGAATAAACTACTACTAGTCTACTACTACTATTACAGTAGGCCTACTACATGACAGTTTATGCTGAATAGAGAATAAACTACTACTAGTCTACTACTACTATTACAGTAGGCCTACTACATGACAGTTTATGCTAAATAGGAAATAAACTACTACAACATCTACTAGCCTACTACTACTATTACAGTAGGCCTACTACATGACAGTTTATGCTGAATAGAGAATAAACTACTACTAGTCTACTACTACTATTACAGTAGGCCTACTACATGACCGTTTATTCTAAATAGGAAATAAACTACTACAACGTCTACTAGCCTACTACTACTATTACAGTAGGCCTACTACATGACCGTTTATTCTAAATAGGAAATAAACTACTACTACGTCTACTAGCCTACTACTACTATTACAGTAGGCCTACTACATGACAGTTTAGGCTAAATAGGATTAAAACACTACTACTACAGTTGTACTACTACTACTACTACTACAGATGAAGGTGACATAGGCCTATTTTGCACCATTCTTTCCTATAATTTCTATAATAAAAATGTCTGACTGAGCCCAAAGACAAAAAAACATGATCTTCTGACCTTGTTCTGTTGGAATTTGCCAACATTGAATGTATAAACACGGGGCTTCCCAGGCAGCATCAGTGAGTGACATCATGTTACACTGTCATACTGAAGAGCCTGTGGGAGGTTGGTTCTAGTAATATCATAATGCAGTCTTAGGCACAATACAGAATAATAGAAACAGAGGATAGTAAAATAGACAGTACATTGTGTCTTTTAAATTACGGTGAGGAAGATTATGAAAATCTCCATGTCACAATACATCATCTGTGTTATGAGAAACCACGATGCAGTGAGCTTGTTCCCACTTTCACTTTCGCATTCTGACAGTGCATTTACTTCATGTTGTGATGAGTTCAGGGGTTTCTTGTTTGATCTGGAAAACGTCTCCCTTTGTCAGCTTACTCTTTATCGGCCATCCTCAAACACGTTGGCACTGAGTGAATTTAGGAGGTTGCACATATTCAGTACTTGTACAATGAAGTCACTGTGATGTCCTGAATATGAAAGTGTGTGTTGCGATGTGTTTTTGTAGTTATTGACCTGGTCTGATTCGAGAGGGAGGCAGTGGTTGATTGGGAATTTCCCTGGATTCTCCCCGTTGCTGAAATGAAACATGTTTCACACAACCCAGAAGAAAACATAGCAATTAGATGTGTCTACAGACTATGCACTGTGAGTGTTCTCTCTATGTACAGTGCATTCTGAAAGTATTCAGAACCCTTGACATTTTCCACATTTTGATACGTTACAGCCTTATTCTAAAATGAAAACATTTTTTTTTACCCCATAATGACAAAGCGAAAACAGGTTTTTAGAAATGTATTCAAAATAGAAAACCGAAATACCTTATTTACATAAGTATTCAGACCCTTTGCTATGAGACTCGAAATTTAGCTCTCCATTGATCATCCTTGAGATATATTTCTACAACTTGGCTGGAGTCCACCTGTGGTAAATTCAATTGATTGGACATGATTTGGAAAGGCACACACCTGTCTATATAAGGTCCTACAGTTGACAGTGCATGTCAGAGCAAAAACCAAGCCAGGAGGTCAAAAGAATTGTCCGTAGAGCTCCGAGACAGGATTGTGTCGAGGCACAGATCTGGGGAAGTGTACCAAAAGATTTCTGCAGCATTGAAGGTCCCCAAGAACACAGTGGCCTCCATCATTCTTAAATGGAAGAAGTTTGGAACCACCAAGATTCTTCCTAGACCTGGCCAACCGGCCAAACTGAGCAATCGGGGGAGAAGGGCCTTGGTCAGGGAGGTGACCAAGAACCCAATGGTCACTCTGACAGAGCTCCAGAGTTCTTCTTTTGAGCACTCCACCAAATCAGACTTTTATGGTAGAGTGGCCAGATGGAAGCCATTCCTCAGTAAAAAGGCACAAGACAGCCCGCTTGGAGTTTCCAAAAAGGCACCTAAAGACTCTCAGACCATGAGAAACAAGATCCTCTGATCATGACACCAAGATTGAACTCTTTGGCCTGAATGCCAAGCGACACATCTGGACAAAACCTGGCACCCTCCCTACGGTGAAGCATGATGGTGGCAGCATCATGCTGTGGGGATGTTTTTCAGCGGCAGGGACTGGGAGACTAGTCAGGATCAAGGGAAAGATGAACAGAGCAAAGTACAGAGAGATCCTTGATGAAAACCTGCTCCAGAGCGCTCAGGACCTCAGACTGGGGCGAAGGTTCACCTTCCAACAGGACAATAACCCTAAGCACACAGCCAAGACAACGCAGGAGTGGCTTCTGGGTCTCTGAATGTCCTTGATTGGCCCAGCCAGAGCCCGGAATTAAACCGATCGAACATCTCTGGAGAGACCTGAAAATAGCTTTGCAGCGACGCTCCCATCCAACCTGACAGAGTTTGAGAGGATCTGCAGAGAAGAATGGGAGAAACTCCCCAAATACAGGTGTGCCAAGCTTGTAGCATCATACCAAAGAAGACACGTGGCTGTAATCACTGCCAAAGGTGCTTCAACAAAGTACTGAGTAAAGGGTCTGAATACTTATGTAAATATGATATCCGTTTTTTTTTATTTGTAATAAATGTGCAACAATAAAAAAAAAAACTGTTTTTGCTTTCTCATTATGTGGTATTGTGTGTAGATTGATGAGGGGAAACATAACAAAATGTGGCATAAGACAAAGGGTCTGAATACTTTCCCGAATGCACTGTATTTAATCCCCTCGTGCTGCATGTCTGAAGGCAGCTGATGTCACTCACTGTATGTCCTCCCTCGTGAGGTAGGGCAATCACAACATACACAAATCTTATGATTACACACGTCCACTGGTTCATGAATGGGTTTATTCATGGTATACACATACTAATGTGTATGATGAGTCCATCTGTCTCTGTCCTCTTCTCTCATCACAAAGCAGAACAGAGGCAGATGTCGATATTTATCATGTTCGTCTCTCATTAGGAATTCTTCAGTTAGCGTTGTTACTATGAGATTAGAGTAGAAAGGTCGGTGACTTCCAAAGCAGCTGAGTTAGAGGCATCCAACTCTTACTATGGCAGTCTATCACATCATGGCAATCTATCACATCATGGCAGTCTAGTAAACATATTACTATAGCTAACACTGAAGACAATGATGAGGTTCGCATTTGGAATATGTCACAAGAGCACTCTCTCCTTTCCTCCTCCTCCTCGCTCTCTCTCTCTCTCTGAGTCATTGTGTGTGGTTGCCTGGTCACAGTCCTATGGGTCTGGGTTGATCAGGCTCCAGCATGGTTGCAGAGTTAACAGCTCCAGAACTGCAGGAGACAAATAGTCACGTCTTAATGAGTGATACTAAAGTTTGTCCTTCAGATGAAACAATTGAGAAGCCAACTATGCGTAATCTGGCAGGGATAGGAGGTTAGCGTTAGAGTTAAGAGTTAGGGTTTAGGCGCTAAAGTTAGGTGTTAAGGCCACTGACCACTCAATGATGATGCTGTTGTTGCATTGCAACTCTCTCACCACTATCTCTATCTCCTCCTTCAGCCGGTGCATCCTGGACACACAACAATAAAAACACAGGGTTTTACACGCACATGCAGGAAGGCAGGCAGCCAATCACTTACGCACGCACATATGTATGTAAACTGACACACGCGCTTACGTACACACACACAATTTGTTTTACTATCCTTGTGGGGACCAATCAATTGATTCCCATTCAAAATCCTATCTTCCCGAGACTTAATTAAGGGTCTTCACGACCCAAAAATTTGGACCCGTTCCTAAATGGACCTGGAGCTTTCTCACCCGGATCCGCATAAATACATATTTTAAATATAAAGATCCGTTCCGAACGGACCC
>CM059813.1:47070521-47145521 GCA_030435695.1 Brachymystax lenok tsinlingensis
TTTTACAAATGTATTACAAATACAAATCAGAAATACATTATTTACATACACTACCGATCAAAAGGTTTAGAACACCTACTCAATCAAGAGTTTATTTTTACTATTTTCTGCATTGTAGAAAAATAGTGAAGACATCAAAACTATTAAATAAAACATAAGGAATCATGTAGTAACAAAAATAGTGTTAACTACATAGGGAGTGGTGGGGCGCTCCCAACGGTGAAATGCAAGGCGCCAAATTCAAAATCCAAAAGTTGAATTATTAAACATTCATCAATATACAAGTGTTGCATAGTCATCATTAGCATAAATTCATAAACCATCGCGGTTCACACAAAACACATTTCACAGTGAAAACAAATCTCTTACCTTTTGAAGAACTTCTGCTGAGGGCTTCCCAAGTATCCAACGAAGACAATACATGTTTTTTTTGTTAGAAAAAGTCATTTATTATATCCATAAATCTCTGTTTGGTTGGTGCGTTATGATCAGAAAATACAGCGTCCACTCGCCCATTGAACCGTGAAGAGAACTCATTCAACCTATACACTTGTCCAAGAACAATCAAACATCATTGATAATGTATCCTTAGGAACACTTTTATGTATATTTAGTATAATATTTCAACCGGATTATAAACTGGGCGATAGGAAAGGAAAAAACCACCGCCCCAGAAGCCTGTGAACGCCGCATCCTCTTCTGTTTACATCCGATGACCACTTCCCAATTCTTCTTCTATTACCATCCAGAGCAACTAAACATAATCAAAACACTGTCTAAAGACTGTTGACATCGAGTGGAAGCAATAGGTACTGAAATCCTACTCCCTTATATGGTCATTTTTCAATAGGGAGGGGTTCAAAATGAGGCAATGTGTCAAATACACTTTTTCCAGGACAGAAATTCCGAGAGTTTTCACCTGCTATATCGCTGCAGAATGCTGTGAGAACTCCTTGTGGGAACTCCTTCAAGACTGTTGGAAAAGCATTACAGGTGACGCTGGTTGAGAGAATGCCAAGAGTGTGCAAAGCTGTCATCAAGGCAAAGGGTGGCTATTTGAAGAATCTCTTGATTTGTTAAACACTTTTTTGGTTACTACATGATTCCATATGTGTTATTTCATAGTTTTGATGTCTTCACTATTATTCTACAATGTAGAAAATAGTAAAAAATAAAGAAAACCCCTTGAATGAGTAGGTGTTCTAAAACTTTTGACCATGAGTGTAAGTATTGAGACCCTTCGCTATGAGACTCAAAATTGAGCTCAGGTGTATCCTGTTTACATTGATCATCCTTGAGATGTTTCTACAACTTGATTGGAGTCCACCTGTGGTAAATTCAATTGATTGGGCATGATTTCAAGGGTTTTTCATTATTTTAACTATTTTCTACATTGTAGAATAATATATTGTCTATCTACAACACCCAGGGCCAAGAGTGTGCAAACCTGTCATCAAGGCAAAGGGTGGCTACTTTGAAAAAATCTCAAATACGTATAAAATATACTTCTGATTTGTTTAACACTTTTTTGGTTACTACATGATTCCATATATGTTATTTCATAGTTTTGATGTCTTCACTATTATTGTACAATGTAGAAAATAGTACAAATAAAGAAAAACCCTGGAATGAGTAAGTGTGTCCAAACTTTTGACTGGTACTGTATGTAAATTAGATAGACAACTTGTTTTTGTTCTGTTATGAGATATTTTTTTTAAATACATTTTAGAATAAGGCTGTAATGTGGAAAAAGTCAAGGGGTCTGAATACTTTCCAAAGGCACTGTATATATATATATATATATATTTTTTTTAAGTTAAAGGCCCAATGCAGACGTTTTTATATCAATATCTAACTAATAGAATTCCATAAAATGGGAAAAATAGCTTTTAAGCAACAACAAATTCTCAAGCAAGAATTTTGCTAGGACTGGGGAGGGGGAAAACTGAAAACTAGCTGTTACTGGCAGAGAGGTTTGGAACTCTTTGATATTTGTCGATTAACCAATTTACTGCATGGTGATGTCACCATGGAAAGCCGAAACTCCTGTCCATGCAACCTGCTGATTAGAAGGTCCTTTGTAGATTGTGTTTTCAACCAGCAACTATCAGGACATAACACTGAAAAACATACACTCTTTTAGAGTGTTAGTTTCCTCATCTGTTGTACAATATTATATAAAACACAGGTAAAACTGAATTTGGACTGAACTGGGCCTTTAAGGGTCCATTTTTTCCCCATCAATATCTTAAAAAAAATTAAAAATATAAAAATATTATAGTTAAGGGTCAACCTTGTTCTGGCGCTTCTCACATATCTCCAGGTCCCCCATCAGCTCTCGGGAGAAATTTCTCATGTCTGACAGCCTGCACTGCATCTCATGGAGAACACTGTCAACACACAAATAAACAACAAGAACAGCACAATACATGAAGAGAGAAGGAACAGAGTTGATATCACTAAACGGTGTGTGTATATGTGGGAGTGAGTGTGTGTGTGTGTCTGACCTGCTCCAGGTAGATGCTGAGCCCAGCAGGTCTTGGTACTTCTGTAGACAGTCCTCTCTAAGGAGAGAGTTTACACACTTTGTATGGGACAACAGGTGGATCCTGGGACAGACAGAGAGCGGTGTTACACATACAGTACCAGTCAAAAGTTTGGACACACTTACTCATTCCAGGGTCTTTCTTTATTTTTTATATTTTCTACACCGTACAATAATAGTGAGACATCAAAGCTATGAAATAACACATATGGAATCATGTAGTAACCAATTGTGTAGTAACCAACCAAAGTGTTAAACAAATGCAAAATATATTTTATATTTGAGATTCCTCAAAGTGGCCACCCTTTGCCTTGATGACAACTTTGCACACTCAACCAGCTTCACCTGGAATGTTTTTGCAACAGTCTTGAAGGAGTTCCCACATATGCTGAGCACTTGTTGGCTGCTTTTCCTTCACTCTGCAGTCCAACTCATCCTAAACCATCTCAAATTGGGTTGAGGTCGGGTGATTGTGGAGGCCAGGTCATCTGATGCAGCACTCCATCACTCTCCTTCTTGGTCAAATAGCCCTTACACAGCCTGGAGGTGTGTTGGGTCATTGTCCTGTTGAAAAACAAATGATAGTGGGACTAAGCCCAAACCAGATGGGATGGTGCATCGCTGCAGAATGCAGCGGTAGCCATGCTGGTTAAGTGTGCCTCATCCATTCTTCACGGTGGGAACCATACATGCGGAGATCATCCGTTCACCTACTCTGAGTCTCACAAAGACACGGCAGTTAAACCAAATATCAAAAAATTTCCACCAGTCTAATGTCCATTGCTCGTGTTTCTTGGCCCAAGCAAGTCTCTTCTTATTATTGGTGTCCTTTAGTTGTGGTTTCTTTGCACCAATTAGACTCCGAAGGCCTCTGAACAGTTGATGTTGAGATGTGTCTAACTTGAACTCTGAAGCATTTATTTGGGCTGCAACTTCTGAGGCTGGTAACTCTAATGAACGTATCCTCTGCAGCAGAGGTAACTCTGGGTCTTCCTTTCCTGTGGCGGTCCTCATGAGAGGCAGTTTCATCATAACGCTTGATGGTTTTTGCGACTGCACTTGAAGAAACTTTCAAAGTTCTTAAAATTTTCTGGATTGACTGACCTTCATGTCTTAAAGTAATGATGGACTGTCATTTCTCTTTGCTTATTTGAACTGTTCTTGCCATAATATGGACTTGGTATTTTACCAAATAGGGCTATCTTCTGTATACCACCCCTACCTTGTCACAACACAACTGATTGGCTCAAACGCATTAAGAAGGAAAGAAATTGCACAAATTAACAAGGCACACCTGTTAATTGAAAAGCATTCCAGGTGACTACCGCATGAAGCTTGTTGAGAGAATGCCAAGAGTGTGCAAAGCTGTCATCAAGGCAAAGGGTGGCTACTTTAAAGAATCTCAGGTATAAAATATATCTTGATTAAAACACTTTTTTGGTTGCAACATGATTCCATATGTGTTATTTCATAGTTTTGATGTCATCACTGTAATTCTACAATGTAGAAAATAGTAAAAATAAAGAAAACCCTTGAATGAGTATGTGTCCAAACTTTTGACTTTTTCCTTAGAAAAGACGCTGACATACTAACTTCTCTAACTGGTGTATCTGCTCATCATTGAAGGGAAGCCCTAGAACAATCACATAGATGTATTAAGCACACAATACACAGGAGACACATGTTAGACATGCAAGGACGCACACACAACGTACGTCCAGTCAGTCTGTCTTTGTGGTACTGTTGGTGAATGGCCATGATTTTCTCTAGAAGGACCTCCATCTTCTGGATGCTGTAGAGGTCAGAGTTCACATCAGACACCATTTGAACCCCAGCTTTCTGCACACTACAATCCCTTGGCCCAGAGCCCTTGTATAGATCAGTCTATAGATGTGAATAAGGGATAGGTATAAACATTATGAAGAAAGTCTCACCTCTTGTCCTCAGCCAGACTCTCAGTGTGTTTGGCCAGTTCTACGTGCAGGTGTTCTAAACGGGTCTGGAACTCCCGGATCCCATCGGTGTACACTGGCAGGTTCTCCCTGATCTACACGGAGAGAAAGGGGACAAACAACACCAGTCCTCTAGAGAGACAGCCATGATCAAGGACCCTTCCCCAGTCAGTTTGGTGGCACCTTAATTGGGGGGGCAGGCTCGTGGTATTGACTGGAGCGGAATTGATGGAATGGTATCAAATATAGGGTTTCCAGGTGTTTGCCATTCAATTGACTCCGTTCTGGACATTAGTATGAACCCTTCTCTCTTCACCAGCCTCATGTGGTTTCAATGGGATATCTCTCACCTGTCGCAGCTTCTTGGTGTTTTCAGTGGAGTCTGGAGTGTCAATGAGAAACTGGCCTCTGCAAGAGGAGAGGATGGGAGGACAGGATGAGAGGACAGGATGAGAGGACAGGATGAGAGGAGGACAGGAGGACAGGAGGCAGGGGTGATAGATACATGAAAGTATTGCTACAACAGGCTTAGGTGTTCATTGCTCGCAATGTTACAATGACTGAGATTTTTGGAATGCGACTGTGTGTACGTGGTCTTGTCACTCACAGTGTGTGTAGTCTGTGCTCAGTGCTGTGGCAGGACTGCAGACTCATGTTGACCATGCTGATACCGAGCATCACGTCACCACACTCCCTACGCACCTTCTCCCTGGGAGTGGGGGTCGGCGACAGAGAGGAGAGCATCAATCATGGCTGATTGATGGGATTTTGCTGGTTTGTTGTAACGGTGTGTGTGTGTGTGTGTGAGACTCACGTGTAGCTGTAGTATCCGTGTAAGAGCACCTCTCTGTGTGTGTGTAAGGAACGCATTATCCTCAGGTACTGCTGGACCACTCCTACCGTCACCTAGACAGAGAAGAAAAGAGAGGGAATGAGAGGGAGGAGAGGATGAGAATGGGAGAGAAAAACAGGGGGTTGATTAATAAGAGTGATGTACTAAATAGAAAACCCCCACCATCAACAGATCATTCAGAGAGTTTTAACGGTCTCTTCCAGTCGGTCAAACAATTCTGGATCCTATGATTCACGTGTGTGGAGTGACACACCTACCTTGGACAAAGAGCAGTCAGCCACAATGTCAAACTGGGATGGGATAATGGGCATCTCTGCTACTGAAGACAAAAACATTTTTTTTTGAATCAACTATAATGTGTGTGTGTGTTGTTTTTTTTTGGGGGGTTAGTGATAAGGGTCTGGACCAAAGGGGCCAGGAGGATCAGCTTACATTCTCTGTAGGGGAGTCCAGCGTGTGTCTCTGGGGCACGGCTGAGCAGCAGTAGGGGCTGGGAGGGCGAGGTAGGGGGGAAGTTGACTATCCTCATGGAGCCCTTTAGGGAAAGGTCATGACCCAGGTACAGGAAGTGCTGTTGCTCCAGCCCCACCCCCGTCTGAGACGCCACCTCTTCACAGAAGATGGCCGCCCTGGGAGACGGGAGAGGTGTGGGGGCACAGGTGGGTGTGAGTGAAGACTGGCAAGTGTGTGTGTGTACAGTATGTGCACACTGTGCATGTGTGTTTGGGTGTATACTCACGTGTTGTAGTAGTGAACGTATATGCGGTGAGTTGTGGCCTGTTGCAGGGAGAACAGATGGACTGAGACTCTCTGTAGTATTTCTGTTGTGGCAGAAAAAAACTGGTCAAATGTCCAACACCTCTCCTGGTCTGCCTGCAATATCCCAGCTAACACTGGCACTAGTTGACCACTCAGACCCCTACACACAGAGGGGAGGGGGGAGAAGAAGTGGAAGAGTGAGGAGAGGGATTTGGAAAAAAAGAGTTGTCCCTCAAAGGTCTGACACAAACACACACAGAAGGTACTGACTGAGAGAGCTGGCAGCTCTGTGGCAGGTGGTAGCTCCACTCTATAGGTCCGTCGGCAACCCTCTGGACTCCAGAAATGGCCCCTACCGGCTTCTCGGTGGTGATCTTATACCTAAACGGCCCCGACGGGGAGAGTGGGAGCAGAGGAGAAGACACTAGCTATTTACTGCGCTGTCCTGTTTCATCTGGTGTTGTGTTTTGATGAATCCCAAATCAATAAAATATCAATGACTTGTTCATTTCAATGTAATTACAGGTTACCCATAGTAAATACATACACACCAACTGTTGGAGCTATGAAACACAGCACACAGAGACTTACATGGTGGGTTTGTTGTTGCGGGGTCCTCCGTAGGGTGTGAAGGGTAAAGTCCCGGCCGCAGCGTGGTACAACGTCACTCCAATACTCCACAGGTCAACACTCACACCATAGGTCTTCTGCTGGGGTTTCCGCAGCACTGCACTTTTATATATGTCTGGGTGCTACACACACACACACACACACACACACACGCTAAATAACACAGCCTGCCCTAAATACCATAACTTGCCCTACCTTATGTTATCTGCTGAGGCTTTGGAAACACTGCACGCTCAGACAGGTCTGAGACAACATTCAATGTAATCTCTCCTCTCCGTCCTGTTGTTCTGGTCTAGAACTCTTCTGTACTTTGACGTGTATTTGTATGTTTCATGTGGACCCCAGGAAGAGTAGCTGCTGCATGTACTGTAGCTAATGGGGATCCTAATAAACTAAGCTATCGCTTACCTCTACCCTCTTCTCCCCATAGCCTCCCCGTCTTCTCTCCTCTTCACTCCCCTCCTCCCTCTCTCTCTCTCTCACCAGGTATTCCTCTGTTCCGTAGAGGGAGACAAACTTCTCATCGTCCTCTAGTTCTCTGGCCGCTCCAAAGTCTGTTAGCTTATAGATGGACCTCCCGTCCTCTCCCACCTGCCGCATGATGTTCCCAGGCTTAATGTCCCGGTGCACCACCCCGTTCTCACGCAGATGGTTCATCCCGTGCACTAGAAGAAATAGGATGACTGGTTCATCCAAATGATTAGGAGAAGGCGGGGCACCTCCTCATCCCCCGGCTCCTAACCTCTCTACGCCTCCACTCACCCACACACACACACTCACCCACACACTGTAGTACTATGAGGAACTCTGGTTCTGGTAGACCGAAGGCGTTCTCTGTCTCCTTCAGCAGACTGAGCAGATTGCCTCCTGAACAATACTCCATCACCAACACCTTCTGTTTACTCCTCAGCTACAAACAGAGAGACCGAGAGAGAGAGGGGGCATGAAACGGAAGACTAATCAAGTTTGATGAAGGTAAAAAAATGTTTGTTGCTACCCCTCTTCTCCTCCTGCCTCTGTTCCTCTCCTCCCTCCTCACCTCCTCCACAGAGAAGAGCTTGACGATGTTGTTGTGGTTGAGTCTCCTGAGCACCTCGAACTCTCTCATCTGAACCTTGTACGGACGTCTGTAGCTCACCGGGTTAAACACCTTCACCGCAACCTGCTGCCCTGTGCTCTACACACACACAAGTTAGTTGTCAAAAGTTAGCGATCGCATGACATCTCACTCACTCTTTGATGTGTTTGATCTAGACTGAACTCATATATAAACGCAACATGTAAAGTGTTGGTCCCATGTTTCATGAGCTGAAATAAAAGATCTCCGAAATGTTCCATATGCACAAAAAGCTTATTTCTCTCAAATGTTGTGGACAAATTAGTTTACATCCCTGTTAGTGAGCATTTCTCCTTTGCCAAAATAATCCATCCAGCTGATTAAACAGCATGAATATTACACAGGTGCACCTTGTGCTGGGGACAATAAAAGGCCACTCTACAATGTGCAGTTTTGTCAGACAACACAATGCCACAGATGTCTCAAGTTTTGGTGAAGCTTGCAATTGGCATGCTGACTGCAGGAATGTCCACCAGAGCTGTTGCCAGAACATAGAATTTTAATTTCTCTACCATAAGCTTCCTCCACCAACGTTTTACAGAATTTGGCAGTACATCCAACCGCCCTCACACCGCAGACCATGAGTATGGCGTTGTGTGGGGAAGCGGTTTGCGGATGTCAACGTTGTGAACAGAGTGCCCCATGGTGGCGGTAGGGTTATGGTATGGGCAGGCATAAGCTATGGACAACAAACACAATTTCATTTTATCGATGGCAATTTGAATGCACAGAGATCCTGAGGCCCATTGTCATCCCATTCATCCGCCGCCATCACCTCATGTTTCAGCATGATAATGCACGACCCCATGTCGCAAGGATCTGTACACAATTCCTGGAAGCTGAACATTTCCCAGTTCTTCCATGGCCTGCATACTCACCAGACATGTCACCCATTGAGCATGTTAGTGATGCTCTGGATCGCCATGTACGACATCGTGTTCCAGTTTCCACCAATATCCAGCAACTTCACACATCATTGAGGAGAAGCGGGACAACATTCCACAGGCCACAATCAACAGCCTGATCAACTCTATGCGCTGCATGAAGCAAATGGTGGTCACACCAGATACTGACTGGTCTTCTGATCCACGCCCCGACTTTTTTGTAAGGTATCTGTGGCCAATAGATGCAGATCTGTATTCCCAGTCATGTGAAATCCATAGATTAGGGCCTAATGAATTTATTTAAATTGACTGATTTCATTATATGACCTGTAATGGAAATTGTTGCGTTTATATTTTTATCCAGTAAAGTTTGCCTATACTTTGATGTACTTTAACAGTGTGTGTTCACGCTGATGTGTGTAATTTGGGGAGATGCTGGCGCATACAATGGTATATGGCGTATATCAGGGTCAGTGATTCCCAAAGTGGACCCTGGGAGCCAACTGTGAGTGCCGGATGTGGCTCTGAGCATCACTTTGACACCTATCATACAACTGTAACTGCAGACCATCAAACTTTATTGGTGTGGCGGCGGTTGGGCACGGCTGTGCTGTGACTGGGTCAGAGACGGTAGGAGATAGTGATGGAGAAGAAAGTGAAGCCAGTATGGAGTATAGTGGTACAAATAAAGGGGGGGGGAGTAAAAGAAAATGAAAGTGGGAGAGAAAGGGTGTAGTGGCTTGAAGGGGAGCGAGAGGAGGCGAAAAAGGAAGTTTGAGGAGAGCAACAAAGTTTCCAACGCTAGCAGCAGTTCGGAAGTAGAGAGTGCCGAGGAAGGGCAAGACAAGTCGCGAGGGGAGCAGGGAGGTGAGGAGGACCATAAAGTGATTCTGAAGTTTAGAGAGGAAGGGGGTGGAGTAGGGTGGAGGGCCAGGATAGAAATAAGATTTTAATGCCCACAAAACGCTCTTGGGGGGAAACGGATAGATGGAAATGGCCAAGTGATGGAAAATCTGGTGTGCCTGAATGATGGCCAAGGGACCAAGACAGGTGTAGCCACAGGGAAAGAGTCTGCCTTGGACCTCACTCTGGTATCTAATGCGATGGCAGGAATCTTTGAGTGGGAGGTATGGGAGGAGTCGACAGTAGGGAGTGATCATTACCTGATAATATGTAAGGTAGGGAGGAGGAGCTGTCCGTGGATGGAGTAGGCGAGTGGGTGTTTGGAAGGGCAAAGTGAGATCAGTTTCAAGAGCTGAGTGAGCAGGTGATGTCTCTGGTGGATATGAGAGGGGATGTGGATAGTATGAATAACTGGGTGAGAACAGCGTTAGTGGGAGCAGCTACTGAGGCTTTACCTAAGAGTTCAGGGAGGAGAAGGAGGAAAGCAGTCCCGTGGTGGACGGAGGAGTGTGGGGCAACGGTGAGGAGTAGGACCAGGGCATTTAGAGTACTGAAAAGGACACACAACTTCCAACATCTGATTCAGTATAAGCAGGCTCAGGCCCTGGTGAGGAGAACTATCCAGGCAAAGAGGTCATGTTGGCGTCGTTCCAATGTGACAC
Source organism: Brachymystax lenok tsinlingensis (assembly GCA_030435695.1). NCBI lineage: Eukaryota > Metazoa > Chordata > Actinopteri > Salmoniformes > Salmonidae > Brachymystax > Brachymystax lenok. Next base: position 47,080,827 of record CM059813.1, read on the forward strand.
CATTGGAAGGGCGATCAGTGGGAGAAGTGTGGGGGATGATTAAGAGGATGAGTGGGGTCAGAAGGGAGTGGGATTATCCAGTGTTGACGAGTTGGAAGGATGTGCCAGTAACAGATGAGAGGAAGGCAGAGATGATGGCCAAAGCGTTTGTCCAAGTGCATAGCTCGGCATATAAGTCAGAGTAGGGGCCGAGGGGGAGAGAGAGAACGAGAGAGGAGCGTCCTGGAGTGCTGGACAGGAGGGAGGATGTAAAGGATGTGTTGAATCCACCATGGTAGAGGTGAAAAGGGCAATAGGTAAGGCTGGGTTACTTCACCTGGGAAAGATGAGGTGTGCTATGTTATGTTGACCCAGCTTAGTGATGAGGAACTGGATAAGGTGTTGGTGTTGTACAACAGAGTGTGGGAGGAGGGGAAATTACCAGGAAATTGGAAGGAGGCAGTTGTGGTACCAATCCGGAAGCCAGGGAAGGACACAATGAGGCCAACAAGCTATCGGCCAATAGCTTTAACATCACATGCATGTAAGATGTGGCTGCTTTGTATGTTGTATTGTTGTCTCTACCTTCTTGACATTTGTGCTGTTTACTTTGCCCAATAATGTTTGTACCATGTTTTGGCGCTGCTACCATGTTATGTTGCTACCATGTTGTTGTCATGTTGTCGCCTTAGGTCTCTCTTTATGTAGTGTTGTATCTCTCTTGTTGTGATGTGTGTTTTGTCCTATATTTATATATCTTTTTTTTTTTTATCCCAGGCCCCCGTCCCCCGCAGGAGGCCTTTTGGTAGGCCGTCATTGTGAATAAGAATTTGTTCTTAACTGACTTGCCTAGTTAAATAAATGTTAAATAAAAAAATAAAAAAAAAAATTATGGAACATATGACTACGGAGAGACTAAATTACTTCCTGGAGAGCAGGGGTCTAGTATCGCCACATCAGAAAGGGTTCAGGAAGGGTAGGGGAACTATGGACCCAGTGCTCTGCTTAGAAGCAGAGGTCAGGAAGGCTCAGGTGAACAAAGGAGACTGTTGTAGCGGTCATTTTTGATGTGGAGAAGGTGCATGATATGATGTGGAAGGAGGGGTTGATATTATGGGGGTAGGAGGAAGATAAAGGATTTCCTGTTTGGAAGGTCTATCCAGGTGAGGAAGTCTCCATCAGGCAGCTACCTGGTGGATAACGGTACACCGCAGGGGTGCGTGATTAGTCCTCTATTGTTCTCAATCATGATCAATTATGTTTACTCTCAGGTGCAGACGGATATTGGGAGGTCGTTATTTGCAGATGGCAAATGTGCCATACATAGTCAGGAAGGTACAGGAAGCAATTGATGAGGTAGAGTGGTGGTCATTCATGTTTTCTGTAGAGAAAACTCTGTTCTTTACCAGGAGGAAGATGGGAAATGAGGTATGCTTGAGGTTATATGGGAGAAACTTTGAGAGGGTGGACACGAGCTTTGGGTGGGTGGGTAATACCCAGGCGAAGGAAATGGGATTGTATGGAAGGGAGTTTAGTCCAACGGTAGCTATTCCTGTAAATCCACCATGGCTACTCCCGCATCCAGTAGTTGATCTAGAAGTGTTGGAGAGACTACAGAAAGATAGGGAGGGTGTTGATCCATCTGATTTGTTTAAGAGACGTCTGGATACTGTGTATCAGGACGTTGTGGCCATTTACACAGATGGTTCAAAAGATCCAAGGACAGGATGTACTGGGTCATTATTTGTAGTGCAGGAATGTGGGGTGGCAGTCAGGAAACGTATTACTGATCATCTGGCTGTATATACGGTGGAGCTGATGGCCATTCTGTTGGCCTTGTAGTGGGAGGAGGAAGTCAAGCCAGACAGAGTAGTTATTGCTCTGATTCATGTGCAGTGTTGATGAGTCTGCAGTCCTTAAGCTCACGCAGCAGACAAGACCTGCTGCATGAGGTGCTACAAACTGATATACTGGCTCAACAAGAACTTAGTAGTGGGTATGTTGTAGTTTCAATGAGCGAGGCAGAGGCAAAAGGCCTGATATTGACAGTGCTGGTGCAAAGATGGCAGGAGCAGTGGAATAGAGATACTAAGGGCAGGCATTTATTTCAAGTACAGAGAAAAGTCGGGAAGGGGAGGACGGCAGGAAGAGACAGAAGAGAGGAGGCTATTTTTACAAGATTAAGGGTGGGACATAGCCAGTTGAATAAGACCTTAAATGTGATATGAAAGCATCCAACAGGAAAGTGTGGTTATTGCCAGGAAACAGAGACTGTGGAGCATGTATTGCTACAGTGTGGGCAGTATCAGAGAGAAAAAGAGAGGATGAGGTCTAGTTTTTATTTTTTATTTAACCTTTACTTAACCAGGAAGGGCTCATTGAGATTTGAAAATCTATTTTTCAAGAGCGTCCTGGCCAAGACAGGCAGCACCAAGTCATTACAAAATTACAGACAAACAAACTACAAGTAATCTAGTAAAAACCATAGAATTCACAAGAGTATAAAAAAAATCATAAAACAGCAGTTTAAAAACATTGACAGGTGATTTAAAAATACCAATCGGGACAGGTTCTTCCAATTTAAAAGTATTTTGTAAGGCGTTCCAAGACATTGGCGCAGAGTACATAAAAGCCCTTTAACCAAATTCAGTTTGAACATTTGGAACAGTTAGCAGGATAAAGTCCGTCGAACGAAGAGAGTACCCACCACATTTCTATGAGGGAGAAGGAGATACAGGAAATGAGTTCAGAGTATATTGACTAGAACGTAATTAGATATGGTCTCAAATATGTTGTTAACTTTAAGAGCAACATGCCTGGCAGGTAGTGCTTGAGGCGTCACTACAGACACCTTGGCTCGAATCCAAGCTGCATCACAACCGGCCGTGATTGTGAGTCCCATAGGGCGGAGCACAATTGGCCAGCGTCGTCCGGGTTTTGCCGGTGTAGGCCGTCATTATAAAGAAGAATTTGTTCTTAACTGACTTGCCTAGTTAAATAAAGGTTAAATTAAAAATAATAACGTTCTCCCTGTCTCTGGCCCACACTCCAGTACAGTAGGTGGTGGTAATGGAACATAACGTTGGATGCCAACCACCTATAAACCCCACCGAAGAAGAAGTAGTGAAACTACAATCTTTTTTTTAAGGGGGAGTTTGGAGTCCTACCTTGTTGCGGGCCTTATAGACGCTGGCTGTGCCCCCCAGCCCAAGCACATCTTCCAGTGACCACAGGTAGTTGGCTGTGCTCACAATCATTTTATCTGTCATTTTGGAGGAGTCTGGTTGGCTGCGGTAGGGAATATAGGCTGTGTGTCAAGAACAGAAACACGTTCCCTTCCGAATGAAACCTATTGACAGGAAATGAAGAATGAAGGGGTTCATATAAAAAGTCAGAGGAAATGTGGACTTCGCTCCTGTCAGAAAGGTGAACAAGTGAACAAAGTTCTCAAATTGTCAAGTGAATAGAGAGACTACCTGTTACATTATATGAGACATACAACTGCGTCGAATCATAGGTTTATTACCGTTGGTACACATCTGTTGCAGCCGAGGATGCGATGTAAAACGTTCTGACGAGACCCGCCAGGTGTTGTCACAACTGTGACGGGATTTCTGACAGGGCGTCGTCAAACAGAAAATAGACACATAAAACAATGTTCTACACAACACTGAAGGCAATAGTAAAATACATCTTCGAAAACGGATAAGAAAATTGTGTGGAGAAGACTCGATTAATTGAAAAGTATCCTACCTGCCTAGATTCTCCCCACAGTGGTGAGAAGTGACTAACAACTCCGAACTATTCGCTTGCACAATCTGCTACATTTCTCGGACGTTTCGCAACAAATGGGACGACAACTCCTCTGTTTTCTCCGTCACGGAACGAGGTTCTCTTTAAAGATTTCGTCGGAAACGCAGTCTGTATTCTATGAGAGAGGAAGAGGCGAAGTGAGACGGTTTACTCCGCCCAAAATCTGTCCATGAAAACGAGTTGAATCACTTTTGTGTGGAGATTAACGAGACAGTGTCGTAATTTGCTTGACAACAAATGTAATTGCTTATTTGATAGAAGTTTCGTAATGGTTAGGTTGTTACAAGTGCACTGATATAAGTGGACGCACGTGGCATCTCGGGTACGAAACAAACTCAAGTGTGCCTGTTGTTCAGACGCGCACCTGCCCTTACATTGGCTAGAATGGTCCCACCTCTTCCCTGCCTTCCACCTTTGACGACATGTATTTCGAATGTTCGAGCGATCACTCGACTATCTTATCAATATAATGAATACTCTTGGATTCTATGCAAGTTTCGGTGCAGTGCTGTAACGTCCGAATGTTGAACCAGCCGGCTTCAAAGGTGGGCTCTGGTGACATCTAGTGGTATATATTGTCTACTACATCGCTCTATACGGTCGGGTTGCCTCCCTCAAAGCTCCTTGGTCTTCATTTCCGAGACCACTACTACATCAAGAGGTTTTCAGGTTTCATAGGGCCTACTGTAATTTATTGGAAACGTCCATTTTGAAAATCCAGGTTTGAGAAGGAAAGATAATGATATTCCTATTGTTTATGATGTCCAGGCCTGGACTATTAGAGAGAACTGTGAGGGGGGTTCCTTGAGGTTTCCTATTCTAAATGATCTCCTGACCACTAATGAACATATGTTGCCTATCTATGGTAGGACGTCTCAAACCACATCCTGATGGGGGTGTTGTAGGGGGTGAATGAAAGGAGGAGACGAGAAGGAAGCCGTCTCGAAACAGTCTTATCACTTTTACCTGCCTGGTAGACTACACGTATACTTCCTCACCATCTCTTCGTTGACACAGACACCGGGTTTGCTCCCTCTCTCAGTAATACAGCCCTGTGGACGCAGCACTTCTGAACACCAAAAGTGGTGAATGCAAAAAGTCTCATCCAATGAGTGTGAGAGAGAGAACCAGATGCATGCGATCCATCACCGTCATCACCATCACTGCCATCATCATCTCCCCACCAACGCAGAGACCTTTTATAGCAAGCAATGTTTATTTAAAAAAAAGTCTACTACAAGAACTAGAACATAGAATTATATAAGACCTATTTGATTAAACTACTATTGCTATTACTGTACAATATTGTACCAGAAAAAGAGTGTACCTCTGTAATGTACAACATTGTATATACAAAGTACATCTTAACATAGGATTCTCCGGTAATACAGAGACAACTATAAATATATTTGACATTACAGTCATTTTTTAGGTCTTGTGTTTTCAAATGGGCAAGAAATGCATATTTAACAATAGTTAATCAGAATAAAAAGAATCCTCACTCAATCAGTCCACGAGCACACTGTAATTTCAAATGCACAATGATTGATTGGAGATCAACTGATAATATGGTGTGGAGACTGAGGCTCCTAGCTCCTATACAGCGAAGCCAGGTTAACAAAGACACCAACCACAAAGCATCACCCATGAGTGTATGTTCGTATGACACGTGTGTTAATGCCTATTCACCCCAGTTGCCAAAGATGAGGTAAGAGGAGCAACCCTATGTAAAATACATCTTAAAATACACACAGAGATAAAACATTACATTTAAGAATTCAACCACCTGTTACAGAGCATTTGGGAATGCAATAATACAAGTATATACCTGGGGTTTGCAGGGTGGGGAGGAAGGAATAAGGGAGGAAATGGCCAGAGGGGTATTTGTAAGGGAAAGGTGTGTGGTTGTGGGAACAGAGGGAGAATGCTAGGAGAAGGAGAAAGGTACAGAGAGAGGAGGGTGATGGGGAGAGGGGGAAAGACGCAAATGTCTGCATGGTTAACTAGTTGTTCTGCCCTTCTCCCCCGAGGGTTCTCTGGGCCCTGTCGTTGAAGATCCTGACCTCAGACAGGGTGTTAAAGCTGTCAATCACTAGAGCATCCCGACCTCCCACTGACCAATCAAAACATTCTGTCTCCTCCCCCTTGACAAATCACAGTTCAGACTACAGAAAATGCAAATGATCTCACAGTGACAGACAGGACTGTTTTGACATTGACCACGTGATGCGACAGTCAGAGCTGTGTAACAGACAGTTAGGGAGTCACAGCAGAGGTTCTCTTAAAGACGAGCACAACAGAACAGACCTCAGGGCTGTTGCTTTAACTCATGTCATTGGATTATATAAATCCAATCAATTATTGGATGCTGGTCCGCCATGATACACACCAATGCTATTGGTAGAGGAACGACAGAGTGACACTTTTCCTGAAATGACTGGGACTGAGTACTAGTCAGTCACACAAACATTAAGCCTAGTGAGCAGTGATGCTGGTAGCAGAGTGGCTCTGGTGACACAGGAAGTAGTTATGCTGTCTGTGTCCCCTTCCTGTTGGTCCCCGTCTCCAGGAAGCTGCCATTAGTTGGTTCCCTTCATGATGCGCAGTTAATGGGCAAATCCACTTAAAAACGATATTTTAGTATTTGTTTCATTAGTCCACTGTTAATACAGTCCCAAAATGTTTTGAAGGTCAACAGTCAAGTTTTGAAGATATTGGAGTTTCAAGAAGCAAAGTGTCACCGGCCACATCATCATGATGATGCAAAATATAATGAAAAATGTTTTGCTTGTCAGCAGTCTGGGACTGTATCAAAAGTGGACTAATGAAACAAATACCACATTATTTTTGAGTGGGTTTTCCCTTTAAGTTTCAGTTCTAAGAGCTGTGAAGAGTCACTGACAGACACAGTTTAGCAGGATTAACTACTGGAAGAAAAGAAGCAGAATGTAATTATTCCGAATGTGCTTGACGAGGTTTGTTTGAGCTTCTATCTAAACAAACTCTTCCACCTCACTGAGATTGCTCATCTGCACTTTTCCAGTTATCATCATAATTATTAAACATATACACAGAAAAATAACATGTTTGCGGATTTTGTTTTGAGTCATAATTTGTGTGTAGCTGGTCGAAGAGGTGCATTGCTTTTGCTTGTATTGTAGATAGATGCAGTCAGTCAGTCAGTCAGCACTGCGACTGCTGTGGTCCCAGCATGCGAGGAGAACCTGAAAAGGCATTTTGCTGCCACAGAACACACACACACGTCATGCATGTGTGTGTGTGTTCTACTTCTGTAATAGAGTGTATATTAATGCCGGGAATATAAGGTAGAGAGAAGCAGCAGGCCTGGCATGCTGCTGAGTTGATGAGTCTCTGTCAGACTCTTATTGCTAAAGAACGGGTGGTTATTGAGCAAGGCCATGTCGTGCCCTTATGCACCAGCAGGAGGTGCTGCTGGAAAGCCAGACAAGCGTTTTACTATGTTGGTTGTACTGAATGTAGAGCAGGGCTATTCAATTCTGGTCATGGAGGGCCCCGTCACTACTGCATTAAATTGTAGGGACTCCTTCCCACCTGGGAAACAGGTGATTGGAATCTCTGGCAAATCAATTACATTAGTTGGTCAATCAATTTCCACTTAGAAAAGAAAACCAGCATTACTTTGGCCACTGAGGGCCGCTAATTGAAAAGCCCTGATGTAGAGTCTAGTAGAATACAGTAGAAAAGACCCTAGTGTAAAGCAGCTCTACTGGTTAGCCTTTTGTGTTAGAATGAATCCCCACAACACTCAGCTTGCTGCCCAGACACCTAGGAGGATCAGAGATGTAACCTAGTGCTCTCCTCCCCACATAGAAACAGGCATTCGCCTGCACTCTCAACTCCAGTGCTTTTCTATCTGAGATGTAGCCCGGCTTTTCACTGGAGTTGCTTTATGCTCTGGTCCTCTCCTCATCTCTGTCCCTCCATCCATCTATCAGTCCAACTCTCTCTCTCTCTCTTTCTGTCCAGTCTTGCCCCAGTCTTGAAGCAGCAGAGTGAACATGTTCCGGAGTTTCTACTGAGTTAGTTAGTGTTCTCTGTTCCACAGTCGGTCTGATTGTTCTCAGAGAGTGTGGATCCAGGAGTCACACTGGTACACACACAGCCAATCAGGTGAACCACTCCTCCCGTCCACTCCAGTATTCTCAAGGTTAGTTGGGGATAAATGTCCTTAAATGTCCCATCTATTTAAAATCAAACAGTGCTCTCACTCAAGTGTAAGGTATGCCACACACACACACACCTCACACAGGCACACCTCACACAGGCACACCTCACACAGGCACACCTCACACCAGTTTATACAGTACAGGCGCCATATCTCTTTTTGTCAGGCTGTTTGTCCATTTTGATGCCTTGTTTGATTTTCTGTATTAGTCCGTGTCCGTCAGAAGGTAGGTGTGATGACTGAAGCTCCCAAGAGGGGGCAGAGTTCAGTCATGGATGCTTTACATATGGTTTGCGAGGGTAAGCTGATCCAAGATAAGAGCTATCCCACTTATCACTGAGGTGAGGGGAGATGGGGACAGGGTGTGTGGATCGAAGGGGAGTGTGTGTGTGTGTGTGTGTGCCCTCAGGCGGGGCAGGACTTGTCGTTGGGCTGGGGTGGGGGAGGAGGGGTTGGGGGGACAGTGGTGGTTGGGGAGCCCATAGCCGGACTGCCGCCTCCTCCACCCTTGGGGAAGACCACCGGCTTGGGCCGCGTGGCTGGAGGGCGAGGCTCTCGGAAGGAGGGAGTGGAGGCAGAGAGGGCTGAGGACGTGAGAGAGGAGGATGCGGAAGAGGGCAGGGGGCTCCTGGGCTTGGAGGGGCGGAAGGTGGAGGGGACGTCGCTTGCGGACGAGGCGCTGCGTTGGAGGGGGTGTGAGTGTGGAGATCCTGCGCCCTCGCTGTCCCTCAGCAGACGGGAGTGGAGGGGACTGGAAGGCTCGGACGCGCCTCCACCCCCACACACACCCTTCAGCTGCTCCAGAGTGTCCAGCACCACGTCGGGGGTGTGTGTGTGCTTGACACTGCTCTGCCTCTCCAGCTCTCTCAGCTCACTCAGAGCAGAGCTCATAGCCGCCTCGATATCCTGAAACAGGAGATATCAGACAGATACAAATCAGAATACACACACACACATTTGGCTGAGAGGTGAGGGGTCAAAGGTGAGAGGTGCGGTGTCAGAGGTCAGAGATGGGTGTACCTGTGAGGTGGGCTCCATCTGAGCGATGACCTCAGGATCCAGGGGCCGGTGGTTGCTGAAGCTCTTAGAGCGGCCTGTGGTAGTCGCCTTGCAGAACTGAGGGCTCTCCACCTACACAACAAATAAGACTCATTACAATCAGCAATAACAACAATTAACAGATACCAGTGGAGGCTGCTGAGGGGGAGGACAGCTCATAATAATGGCTGGAATGGCATCAAACACATGGAAACCCCGTGTTTGATGTCTTTGATACCATTCCATTGACTCCATTCCAGACATTATTATGAGTCGTCCTCCCCCGCAGCAGCCTCCTCTGATAGATAATAGTACCCAACAACTGAAAAAGAACGATAGTACAGTACTAATAGAAGCTATGTTTTTGAAGCTACCTTGGTCTTGAGAGAGGAGTGGCGTGTGATTGAGGAGTTGAGGACACTATGGGCGCTGACCGGTCGCTTGTCACCGCTCTCCTTCACCAGAGCCCCTCCCACCGGCAGACTGGCCGTCCTTACGCCCCCTGTCGCCCCAGACAGGGACACATCACCCTCTGGCCCCCTCAGACCCCCAAAAGGTCCTACGGATACTACCCAACTCAGGCCTCTTCCTCATCCTGAGAGAGAGAGAGAGAGAGAGAGAGAGAGAGAGAGAGAGAGAGAGAGAGAGAGAGAGAGAGAGAGAGAGAAAAGGTGAGAGAGAGGGAGAGATCAGAATGGTTATTGAGAGGGTGAAAACAGACTGAGATCTGATTGGGTCAGTGAAGGTGTAAATGACGAGATGCTGTATTGTGATTGGTGCGCGGTGTGTCTTACTTGTTGAGGTTGGCTAGGTAGATGTCAGCTACATGAGCTCCAGTAGGAGAGGCAGCGGTGCCCCTAGTGGACACTCTCTCCTCCTGCAACTCCGCTTCAGTCTTCGGACTACCTCTGCCCCCGTCCGGCCTGGAACACACACACACACATCAGATACAGCCAAGCCAACTAGAACTCCTTTCTCTCTTCTTATCTATGTTGGCCTGTACTGGTCTAAATGGATCTATACTGATCTGGACAGGTCTGTACTGGTCTAAAGTGGTTTGTACAGGTTTATTCTGAGCTGAACAGGTCTGTACTGGTTTGAAACCTTCTGTACTAGTGTAAACTGGTGTCCACTGGTCTTGTGGTTTCTTACATGTCCTGAACCACTATGTACTGGTGAGGCACCAGTCCATCCACTCCGTTGTGTTGGCCCTTCCACCAGTCATCACTGGCTCGCTGGAATAGGAGGAGAGATGCGCCCTTCTTAAATGACAGCTCCCGGTTGGTCCGTCCGGAGAAGTCGAAGCGAGCAATGGCCTCTATTGGGTCCGATTCTGAAACGACCAACGAGCCTGAGAGTCAGAGAGAGGGTAGGAAGAGAGGGAGAAATAAAGAGAGAGAGAAATGGGGGGTGGACAGGGGGAGAATCAGGGGAGAGAGGGGGGAGAAACGGGAAGAGAGAGGGGAGAAACAGGGAAGAGAGAGGGGAGAAACAGGGGAGAGAGAGGGGAGAAACAGGGGAGAAACAGGGAAGAGAGAGGGGAGAAATGGGAGAGAGAGGGGAGAAACAGGGAAGAGAGAGGGGAGAAATGGGAGAGAGAGGGGAGAAACAGGGAGGAGAGGGGAGAAATGGAAGAGAGAGGGGAGAAACAGGGAAGAGAGAGGGGAGAAATGGGAGAGAGAGGGGAGAAACAGGGAAGAGAGGGGAGAAATGGGAGAGAGAGGGGAGAAACAGGGAGGAGAGGGGAGAAATGGAAGAGAGAGGGGAGAAACAGGGGAGAGAGGGGAGAAACGGAAGAGAGAGGGGAGAAACAGGGGAGAGAGGGGAGAAACGGAAGAGAGAGGGGAGAAACAGGAGAGAGAGAGAGAGGGAGAAGCGGAAGAGAGAGGGGAGAAACAGGGGAGAGAGGGAGAGAGAGGGGAGAAACAGGGGAGAGAGAGGGGAGAAACAGGGACGAGAGAGAGGAGATACAGGGACGAGAGAGAGGGGAGAGAGAGGGGAGAAACGGGAGAGAGAGGGGAGAAATGGGAGAGAGAGGGGAGAAATGGGAGAGAGAGGGTAGAAACAGGGGAGAGAGAGAGAGGAGAAACAGGGGAGAGAGAGGGGAGAAACAGGGGAGAGAGAGAGGGAGAAACAGGGAGAGAGAGGGGAGAAAGAGGGGAGAAACAGGGGAGAGAGAGGGGAGAAATGGGAGAGAGAGGGTAGACAGGGGAGAGAGAGAGGAGAAACGGGAGAGAGAGAGGAGAAACGGGAGAGAGAGGGGAGAAACAGGGGAGAGAGAGAGGGGAGAAACAGGGGAGAAACAGGGGAGAGAGAGGGGAGAAACAGGGAGAGAGAGAGAGGAGAAACAGGGAGAGAGAGGGAGAAACAGGGAGAGAGAGGGGGGAGAAACAGGGAGAAACAGGGAAGAGAGAGGGGAGAAACAGGGGAGAGAGAGGGGAGAAACAGGGAAGAGAGAGGGGAGAAACAGGGGAGAGAGAGGGGAGAAACAGGGGAGAGAGAGGGGAGAAACAGGGGAGAAACAGGGAAGAGAGAGGGGAGGAGGGGCAGGGGTAGAGAGAGGGAGGCGTGTTAGTGTCAAGCAGGTTAGTGCCACAGCAGTTGGTTACAGACAAAGAGGTTGGGGAGCACACAGTCATAGAGTGATCACACAGCTGTTATGAAGTGCTCATAAGGGGGATATAAGAGGTCAGAGTGTGGCTGTATGATGTGGCCAGGGGACGCGGGATGTCAGAAGCAGAATGTTGCTGAGAGAAGCAGCCTCAGAGTTAGGGGCAGAGTGAGTGAGTGAGTGAGCGAGTGAGGGCAGCACGGCATCCATGGGCATCATGTTTGCCATCAGTGGGCAAGCTTCAGCTCATTACAGTCCAAAGAAGAATTATGGAAAAAATTCAACAGTGTGTGTGTGTGTGTGTGTATATTGCTGTGTACTCACCATCATCGCTGTTGTGGATGACAGAGATGGTGTCAGGAGCAGGGATGTCCACCAGGGGGGGTTCACAGTGGGGATCACTGAGAGAGAGAGACAGAGAGAGAGAGAGAGAGGGGGAGAGATTTGATTTTGAATAGGGGTGGGAAAATTAGCAACTGGTGAAACAGCTGGTCATGCAGCAAAACAGACCAGATATGTACATATGTTTTCTCTGAGGGTGTGTGTGTCTGTGTGTCAGTGTGTATACCATGGGGCCACCTACAGCTGATAAACAAACACATTTCAGCTAAATGGGCTCATGTGTTTATGAATGAGAGGATGAGAGATTAAATGGTTTCAATATGACAACATCAGATACTTCCATTCATCAGACACTTCAGGTCTGGCCAGAGATAGAGAGATCTTCACTGGAGAGATCTTTGACATTGCTGTAGTGTCTCTGGTTTGCTTTGGCAAGCTCGCCGGCATGCCTGCCTACCTGCCACTTCTACTGTTACACTAATGGACTGGTCCAACCTAGGCCTGGATTCCAGAGGTGTGTGTGTGTGTGTGTGTCTTTTGGGCCTTAGATCAGCACTCTGTGGGTAAGCGGATCCTCCTGGCTCCACTGGCCTGGACCTGACCCTTAAAGCACTACACCCCCCCAAAACCCTAAAACCATTCACCATCCCCTAGTCCCATCTCTACCACTTTCTACCTCTCTCTTTCTCACACACACACACAGCTCATCAGTTCTCCTCAGTAGTAAACAGGTCCCTTGTGTCTACCTCACTACTCATATAGGGGCCCCTGCACCTCTCTGCCTCACACACACTTTCCCCTACTCCTGCGCCCCCACTCACCAGTACTCGTCAGTGGCCCCTGGGCTGATGTAGATGGGCCCCTGCAGGTCCCGTGGTCCGGGGAAGACCCCGTCGTGGTGGATGATGATGGTCTTGATGAGCTCGTTAACGTGGGCCTGGCAGGACACCTGGTCACAGCTCTCTGGGACTGACATCAGTGTGGGCCCAAAGCAGATGGCCAGGTTATAGGGATCCATCATGTTGTCCTCACTGTACTGGGACAGGCTGGGGAGAGAGGAGAGAGTTAAGCACGAACACACACACACATACCGCTTTTATCGCATTCCTGTTGAAATCATTACCCATCATCTGTGTCCGTGTCTCGGTGTGTGTACAACTGCAATGTTTAAACCAGAAAGAGTGTGTGTGTGTGTGGGTGGGTGCAGGACTGTAATGTTTTAACCAGGATTAGTGGAAAGCAGGGTTCCATTCCCTCAGGCTACAGAATATGCTATAAAGCTCTCAGGCTACAGAATATGCTATAAAGCTCTCAGGCTACAGAATATGCTATAAAGCTCTCAGGCTACAGAATATGCTATAAAGCTCTCAGGCTACAGAATGTGCTATAAAGCTCTCAGGCTACAGAATGTGCTATAAAGCTCTCAGGCTGCAGAATGTGCTATAAAGCTCTCAGGCTACAGAATATGCTATAAAGCTCTCAGGCTACAGAATGTGCTATAAAGCTCTCAAGCTGCAGAATGTGCTATAAAGCTCTCAGGCTACAGAATGTGCTATAAAGCTCTCAGGCTACAGAATGTGCTATAAAGCTCTCAGGCTACAGAATGTGCTATAAAGCTCTCAGGCTACAGAATGTGCTATAAAGCTCTCAGGCTGCAGAATGTGCTATAAAGCTCTCAGGCTGCAGAATGTGCTATAAAGCTCTCAGGCTACAGAATGTGCTATAAAGCTCTCAGGCTACAGAATGTGCTATAAAGCTCTCAGGCTACAGAATGTGCTATAAAGCTCTCAGGCTACAGAATGTGCTATAAAGCTCTCAGGCTACAGAATGTGCTATAAAGCTCTCAGGCTACAGAATGTGCTATAAAGCTCTCAGGCTACAGAATGTGCTATAAAGCTCTCAGGCTACAGAATGTGCTATAAAGCTCTCAGGCTACAGAATGTGCTATAAAGCTCTCAGGCTACAGAATGTGCTATAAAGCTCTCAGGCTACAGAATGTGCTATAAAGCTCTCAGGCTACAGAATGTGCTATAAAGCTCTCAGGCTACAGAATGTGCTATAAAGCTCTCAGGCTACAGAATGTGCTATAAAGCTCTCAGGCTACAGAATGTGCTATAAAGCTCTCAGGCTGCAGAATGTGCTATAAAGCTCTCAGGCTACAGAATGTGCTATAAAGCTCTCAGGCTACAGAATGTGCTTTAAAGCTCTCAGGCTGCAGAATGTGCTATAAAGCTCTCAGGCAGCTCATTACCTCTTTAGACTGCCTGGTCTCTTACTTGTTTTTCTATTCCAGACCCCATAACAACCATGCATTGGATTGGTGCTTTAACGGGAGTTTCCAACCCAAAAGGTCTGCAAGTCCATTCAATCTTGTGTGGATGAGTGCACTCTCGGGGACAAGGCTAGACAGTCTGACCACACTCTCAGCCCCCCCCCCCACATGGTATGTGTGAGGTATGGTGACAGAGAGCAGAGGATAAGCCATGGGGGAGGGGAGGTAGAGAGGGCCAGGAGTGTTGGGGGTCATGTCGAATCACTTGGACAAAACAGGTTTTATCATTAGAGGTCTGTCTGGGTGCTCAAGTTACACTCCTCTCGCTCTCTCTTCTCCTCCTCCCTCCTTCTCTCTCTCTCTCTTTCTACCTCCGCCCCCAGAGTGGAGGGTTTAGTCATCAAAGCTGAAGGGTTTAGGTTTGGCCCCTTGTAGGTGTGTGTGTGTGTGTGTAGTAGCAGTAGTAAAGGGTGATTCTGGCACGTCTGGTGTCCAGTATGACCCAGGGGAGAGCTGTAAGGGCGGACAGACACAGAACAGCCATTTATACCAGCATGGAAAACACACACACCTCATTCTGGCATTGCTAGTGAAACTGGAACAGATTCTGCTGGCTGGAGAAACCATATGGTTACACACAGACCACAGAGAGCGGAGGGAGGGAGGGATGAAAGGGAAGGATAGAGGGACGGGATACTCTGAATAGAACATTCCAGATTAGCCTGAGCACAGCTTTGGTAGTGCAGTGGGATCACCAGTAGTGTTACTCACTGACCTGTCGTAAAATGTTCCATGTGTGTTGTAATAGCGTTAGTACAGCGTTACTCACTAGTTAAGGAAGGCAAACAGGTATCTCATGATGATGAGAGTGTTGCTGGGCAGAGACAGCAGAACCTTCCTGATGTGGACAGCCCTCTCCTGCAGGTTCTCCATAGCTGAAACAGAACACACACAAAGGGTGAACACATACATACACACTTCGCACACACACGCACACGCTCACCAGTGGACAGTGGTCTTTTTGTAGGGTAAGATAATGGAAAAGGCGTGGCGCTGGCGGAGACTCACAGACACAGGATATGAGGTCATGGAAGACTTCCTTGGGAAAGAGGGCGTGGTCCAGGCCTCTGAAGTAGAGCTTTAGAACGCCAGCGATGGAGTCCATGTCATGATCATTCTGATCCCCCGCCAACGGGTCCTCACCTAGAGACAGAGGAGGACGGGAGGATGAAGGAGAGAGAAATACAGAGAGAGAAAAATATGTGTTATAGGGTGAGAAAGAGGGGAAAGGAAAGTCATTTAGGGGGGTTAAAGAAGGAGTATTGTGAGATAAGCAGGCCCTTGGGATTTCTGGGTAGTGTAGTCTTACCTCTCTCAAAGGAGTTCTTGATGTCGTTGACCTCCACCTGAGAGCCAGACACTCTGAAGATGCCCTCATGGTGCAGACCTGCAGAGATAGGGAGATAGGGAGATGGAGAGAGAGAGATTCAATTCTACAACCACCTAAAAGGAAGCAATTCCCAAACATTCCATAACAAAGACATCACCTACAGAGAGACAAACCATCACAGCAGCAGGATTTGTGACCTGTTGCCACCAGGAATGGGCAACCAGTGAAGAACAAACACCATTGTAAATGCAACCCATTATTTATTGTCCCTTTTGTACTTTAACTATTTGCACATCGTTACAACACTGCATGTAGACAAAATATTCCATTTGAAATGTCTCTATTCCGTTGGAACTTTTGTGAGTGTAATGTTTACTGTACATGTTTTATTGTTTATTTCACTTTTGTTTATTATCTATCTATAATCTAAGATGCTACTAATCTAGACAACAGACCGCCGACACAGGCTGTTTATTAGTCTGTTGTATTTTAATTCTTTATATTGCAATGTCATGACACTTCAGGTTATTCTATTATTATTCCTTTTTTTTCATTTTGCCCCTGCAAAGCCAACCACAAAAAACCTATCCACACAGGCAGAGACACAGCCAGTCATTGGCCTATTCAACAGAGACCCAGCCAATCAGAGCACATAGAAGGGCGTCCTCACCATGGCGACTGATGAAGCGGATACAGCTCTCCACCATCAGAGGGATGACCTGGCCAGCCTCCTGAGAGAGAGGGGGAGGAGAGGAGAGGGGGATTAGAGGAGGAGAGAATACGCCGCGGAGGTAACCAGGAGAGGGAGGAGAATTCCCTGACCATTCCCCTCTGTACACACGGATACAAGAATCACATACGCAATCAGGCACACGGCACGTACAAAAGGAGTCACGCATGCTTGAACGCGCACACACTCACACGCACATCGAGTAGGAAGAAGTTTCATAGTGGAGAGGGAAGCGCGAGAATACAGAATGGGGGGGTGACAAGTGGGGATCATAGCAAAAGGCTCCCACTAGGGGAGCTAGCTACACTCACTGGATGTTATAATATAACTGGAATCTATCTCTTCTGATATCTTCTGAGAAGTCCCTACCTCATTAAAGTTGCAATGTACAATGGCTAAGGTAAGGTTTAAGGTTAGGGTCAGGTAAGGGATATCGTTAAGGTTAGGGTTAAGGTTAGGGTATGGTAGGGATGTCCCAAGGATCCAGAATAGCACTGACCCTTCTAATACAGTACAGTTTACCTGCACAACTGTTTCAGATGGTGTGGTCTGTAGTCCTAGCAAGAGAATGGCATGGGGATGGTGCATAATATGCAGAGCAGTGGACAGTGAGTCCAGGACAAAGGTAAAACCCTATAAACAGAGAGAGAAACATACACACAGGAAACCACACTCTGAATGGAGAGAGAAAATTACCTGCTTCCGTAGTGCAGAGTTCCTCCTGTCACTGGAGAGAAAGAGAGGGAAAGCGCGAGAGAGAGAGAGAGAGAGAGAGAGAGAGAGAGAGAGAGAGAGAGAGAGAAAAGTGAGAAGGTGAGAGCGAGAGAAAGAGAGAGAACACTGTTCTGTCATTACGCCTCCAGAGATACTACTTATACACAACTCTGGAAATGATCTATTTATTTGGACAGCGTAGCTAAAATGTGTACATTTGGCTCTATACTGAGAAAGTTACAGAGGAACAAAGCTCATACTCCCCCAAAAATGCTAACCTCTCCCCATTACCAATAAAAAAAATTTGCGGGGGTATGATCTTTGTCCTCTGTAACTTTCTCACTCATCATTATTCAGGATTCCTTCATGATGATCCGTAATCATGGTAGCATCTACATTAGTGTAGAAGTGTTCAGAAACATTACATTCGTATTTACAGTAAAAGTGACTCCAAAATGACAAAAATACATTATTTACCATTCATTTCTATTGGGTACAACATACAGTGCCTTCAGAAACTATTCATACCCCTGTACTTTTTTCACATTTTGTTGTGTTACACGGTGGAATTAAAATGGATTTCATTTTTTGTCAACTATCTAGACAAAATGTTCTCTAACATCAAAGTGGAAGAAACATTTGAACACGTAAAAAACAAAAAACAAACAATACAACAATAATATATCTTCATTAGCTAAGTATTCAACCACCTAAGTCAATACATGTTAGAATCACCTTTGGAAGTGATTACAGCTGTGAGTCTTTCTAGGTAAGTCTCTAAGAGCTTTTCCACATCTGGATAGTGGAACATTTGCCCATTATTATTTTCAACATTCTTCAAGCTCTGTCAAATTGGTTGTTGATCATTGCTATACAATTTTCAGGTCTTGCCATATATTTTCAAGCATATTTAAATCAAAACTGTAAACTCTGCCATTCACCGACTTCTTGATAAGCAACTCCAGTGTAGACTTGGCCTTGTGTTTTAGGTGGAAAGCAGACTGACCCAGGTTTTTCTATAAGATTTTACCTGTGCTTAGCTCCATTCCGTTTATTTTTATCCTGAAAAACTCCCCTGTCCTTAACGATTACAAGCATACCCATAACATGATGCAGCCACCACTATGCTTGAAAATATGGAGAGTGGTACTCAGTAATGTGTTGCCCATCGATTTGCCCCAAACATAACACATCAGGACAAAAAGTGAATTGCTTTGCCACATATTTTTCCGTATTACTTGGGTGTCTTGTTGCAAACAGGATACATGTTTTGGAATATAAAAATGCTGTACAGGCTTCCTTCTTTTCACTCTGTCAATTAGGTTAGTATTGTGGAGTAACTACAGTGTTGTTGATCCATCCTCAGTCTTCTCCTATCACAGCTATTAAACTCTGTAAATCTGTAAAGTCCCCATGGGCCTCATGGTGAAATCCCTGAGCAGTTTCCTTCCTCTCCGGCACTGAGTTAGGAAGGACGCCTGTATCTTTATAGTGACTGGACGTATTGATACACCATCCAAAGTGTAATTAATAACTTCACCATGCTCAAAGGGATATTCAATGTCTGCTTTTTTTATTTTTACCCATTTACCAATAGGTGCCCTTCTTTGCAAGGCATTGGAAAACCTCCCTGTTTTTTGTGATTGAATCTGTGTTTGAAATTCACTGCTCAACTGAGGGACCTTACAGTTAATTGTATGTGTCGGGTACAGAGATGTGGTAGTCACTCAAAAGTCATGTTAAATACTATTAGTGCATGTTATGTTCATGTTATGTGTATTGTTAAGCACATTTTTACTCAGATTTTCATTTTTAATTCATTTGTAAAAAAAATATATATATATATAACAAAAATATTTTGACATTATGGGGTATTGTGGTAGGCCAGTGACAAAAAAATCTCAATTTAATCCATTTTAAATTCAGTCTGTAACACAACACAATGTGGAAAAAGTCAAGGGGTGTGAACACTTTTTGAAGGCACTGTAATCTGAAACACAACCAAAACAAACAAGCATCCAACAAGTTTGTAGAGTCACAATCTTGATGTAGTGACTGTGTGCTCGGAATATGGGACCAAATACTAAACTCTTGACTAATTTAATACACTATAAGTTAATTTGTCCAAATACTTGTTACACCTTCAAATGGGGGGACTAGACACATGAAGTGCCTTCATTTCAAAATGGTAAAACAGAAAAATACCCTCAACTAAAAGGTCACATTCTGCACTGTTGCCTCATTATGAAATATTTGAATCAAAATCCAAAATGCTGTAGTATAAAGCCAAATTAAACGTTTTAGCTTCACTGTCCAAATAAATACGTAGGGGAGTGTATGTGAACACACACACACACACACACACACAATGTGCGCTAACAGAATAATGAGTATGTGTCCATAAACACACCCTTGTAGACAGTCAAACAGACAGTAGAGTCTAATATAGAACCTCCTGATGGGAAGTGTGTGTGTTTCCTTCCTTCACCTACCTGGCAAGACAACAGTCAGTCTTCTGACCTAAGGCAGGGAAGACACAGGAAGAGGGGGAGGAGAGAAAGAGAGAGGAAAAACGGTTTGTTAGAGCAGAAGCAAGAGACAGAGGCAGAGGGAAATGGCCGCAGCTGGATACAAACTGTGACAGACATCCCCTGGAATACACACACACAAACACACAAACACACGCTAACACACAAACACACGCTAACACACAAACACACACACACACACGCTAACACACACAAACACATGCTAACACACAAACACACGCTAACACACAAAACACACACACACACGCTAACACACACAAACACATGCTAACACACACACGCTAACACACACGCTAAACACACACACACTAACACACACGCACGTTAATACACACACACTAACACACACACGCTAACACACACACGCTAACACACACGTTAACACAGACACTAACACAAACACACGCTAACACACGCACGTTAACACACGCGCGCTAACACACACGCGCACGTTAACACACACACACACACGCTAACACACACACGCTAACACACACATGGTTTTCCTGTAGGAGCCATAACTCCAGCTATCCCAGAGGATCTCCCCCCAATCCACAGCGGTGCTCTTCCTCCCCCTCCCTCCCTCCTCCCTCCCTCCCTCCCTCCTCCTCCCTCCCGACACATACATATCCTATCCCTCCCTGCCCCATCCTGCTCCCCAGTGTGGCCCTTCATGTGGCCCAACACGCGTCTGCTCTCTGTGGCCTCCTCCATCCCCGTCCTCCAATCCCTGCTCTGCTCTCACACACACACAAACATCTCTCTCACATGCTATTGGAAACGTGTTCAAACTATTTGTCCTAACAGTGACATGCTCAGCTAAAAACATCCTGTTGATGCAATCTGTGACTGTGTGTGTGTGTCTCACTCTCTCCCAGAGTCTTCTGTATCAGGTCATGTTTGGCCTCCAGTTTGGTGATCAGGTTCCGCCCCTCCAGAAACTCCTTCAGTTTCTAGAGAGAGAGAGAGAGAGAGAGAGAGAGAGAGAGAGAGAGAGTTAGTAACTGTGCTCAGTGTTTGAGTGTGTATCACCATGACATCACTGACCCCTCCTTAGGCAGCGCATGTGAATGTGCGTATCAACACATCAACACCTCATCCTTGCGCTGAATGTGTGTACGTGTCTCACTATAACACACCGCTGTCCTCAACGCGACACATCTCTGCTCTGTTATTGGTTCTCACCGTGAAGTAGAACTGCTCCGTCTCCTGCTGATTGGCCCGTCTCTTGGCCAGGCTGGGTTTGCTGAGAAATGATTCGCTCATGGTGGACTTGACCGACTCCATGGAGTTGCTGTGGTGGAAACACTCGCCGACGTCATAGTCCTCCACGGTGACCATGTCCTGGATGGTCGACAGAGTGGCCTCCATAGTCTTCTTCACCTAGAGAAAGGGAGAGAAATGAGAGAGGGGGGTTGAAGAGAGAGAGAGATGGTTTCATAAACTCTGTTTACAGATGTTTACATTTAACATTTGAGTCATTTAGCAGAGGCTCTTATCCAGAGTGACTTCCAGTTAAGTGTTTCCATCTTAAGATAGCTAGGTGAGACAAGCACATCTCTCAGTCATAGCAAGTACATTCATCCTCGATAAAGTAGCTATCAGCAAAGTCTGAGCTGGCAAGAAGACTGTGAATGTAGACAAGGCAAGGGTGTGTTTCCTTTTCATTTACTGGTTTCTCTTCAAAATCTGGATGAAAATGGTGTGAGTGGGAAGCCACAGACAAATCCAAACTGTCATAGTGAACAGAGGACGCTACGGAAAGATGATGTGAGAGAGGAGGTCGGAGGAGGTGAAATGATGGAGTGATGAAGGGAGAGATGGGGGAGATGAAGGGGTAAAATGGAGTGATGAGGCGGAGGAGTGCAGGTCTCACCTCCTCGTTCTCGATCGTGAGGGTGGAGAGACGGGACTGCAGCTGCTGACACCTCTGGAGTAACTCCCCTTCTAACGGCTGCTGGGCACATACTACCCCCATCTAGAAGGAGAGAGAGAGAGCAAGAGGGAGAGAGAATGAGAAAGACACAGACAATTTGTTTACAGCTGAGATCCACATACTGGTCGCCCCAGGCGCATTCATAGTAATTTGTTTTTAACCATAGTACATATTCTAGTGTTCTACCACGGGTGCAGTGATGTCTTAGGGAAAAACTGTCTCTGTTGACTGAAGTAACATCTTTGTTGATTTAAACACACTTACTAACCCCTCCACCCCCCACCCAACCAGCCCAACACGCCCACAGCACGTATATCCCCCCCACCACACTCCCGTACCGTGTCTCCCATGTGTGACTGGAAGTCGAAACGCATGGGGGGACAGAAGACGTTGTTGTAGGTCTCCATCAGTCTCTGTTTGTCCCCGTTGGGCTCCAGGCTCTCTACTGCCCTCTCCAGGCCCTCCAGACCGCTGTGTTTAGACGCCTCCACGTTCATCTCCGCTGACAGGTAGGTCCGCAACGCACGGTGGAGACTGGCATGGTAGCCCAGGTCACAGCACTGACAGAGAGATGTGGTGGGGGAGACAGACAGAGAGAGAGAGAGAGAGAGAGAGAGAGAGAGAGAGAGAGAGAGAGAGAGAGAGAGAGAGAGAGAGAGAGAGAGAGAGAGAGATGTTTAATTCAGCAGAGATAGCTGAGAAAGGCATGGTTAAAATCAAAGCAATGCGTCTTTGGTAATGAGATATTCCCGTGGACGTCCATTCAAAAATGCTACATGCTACACCATCATTCATGATAGTGAGGGTATGCTACATAATACACCATCATTCATGATAGTGAGGGTATGCTACACAATACACCATCATTCATGATAGTGAGGGTATGCTACATGCTACACCATGATTCCTGATAGTGAGGGTATGCTACATAATACACCATCATTCATGATAGTGAGGGTATGCTACATAATACACCATCATTCATGATAGTGAGGGTATGCTACATGCTACACCATGATTCCTGATAGTGAGGGTATGCTACATAATACACCATCATTCATGATAGTGAGGGTATGCTACATAATACACCATCATTCATGATAGTGAGGGTATGCTACATAATACACCATCATTCATGATAGTGAGGGTATGCTACACAATACACCATCATTCATGATAGTGAGGGTATGCTACATAATACACCATTATTCATGATAGTGAGGGTATGCTACATGCTACACCATCATTCATGATAGTGAGGGTATGCTACATGCTACACCATCATTCATGATAGTGAGGGTATGCTACATGCTACACCATCATTCATGATAGTGAGGGTATGCTACATAATACACCATCATTCATGATAGTGAGGGTATGCTACATAATACACCATCATTCATGATAGTGAGGGTATGCTACATAATACACCATCATTCATGATAGTGAGGGTATGCTACATGCTACACCATCATTCATGATAGTGAGGGTATGCTACATGCTACACCATGATTCCTGATAGTGAGGGTATGCTACATAATACACCATCATTCATGATAGTGAGGGTATGCTACACAATACACCATGATTCCTGATAGTGAGGGTATGCTACATAATACACCATCATTCATGATAGTGAGGGTATGCTACATAATACACCATCATTCATGATAGTGAGGGTATGCTACATAATACACCATCATTCATGATAGTGAGGGTATGCTACACAATACACCATCATTCATGATAGTGAGGGTATGCTACATAATACACCATTATTCATGATAGTGAGGGTATGCTACATGCTACACCATCATTCATGATAGTGAGGGTATGCTACATGCTACACCATCATTCATGATAGTGAGGGTATGCTACATGCTACACCATCATTCATGATAGTGAGGGTATGCTACATAATACACCATCATTCATGATAGTGAGGGTATGCTACATAATACACCATCATTCATGATAGTGAGGGTATGCTACATAATACACCATCATTCATGATAGTGAGGGTATGCTACATGCTACACCATCATTCATGATAGTGAGGGTATGCTACATGCTACACCATGATTCCTGATAGTGAGGGTATGCTACATAATACACCATCATTCATGATAGTGAGGGTATGCTACACAATACACCATCATTCATGATAGTGAGGGTATGCTACATAATACACCATCATTCATGATAGTGAGGGTATGCTACATGCTACACCATCATTCATGATAGTGAGGGTATGCTACATAATACGCCATCATTCATGATAGTGAGGGTATGCTACATAATACACCATCATTCATGATAGTGAGGGTATGCTACATAATACGCCATCATTCATGATAGTGAGGGTATGCTACATAATACACCATCATTCATGATAGTGAGGGTATGCTACATGCTACACCATGATTCCTGATAGTGAGGGTATGCTACATGCTACACCATGATTCCTGATAGTGAGGGTATGCTACATAATACACCATCATTCATGATAGTGAGGGTATGCTACATGCTACACCATCATTCATGATAGTGAGGGTATGCTACATGCTACACCATGATTCCTGATAGTGAGGGTATGCTACATAATACACCATCATTCATGATAGTGAGGGTATGCTACATAATACACCATCATTCATGATAGTGAGGGTATGCTACATGCTACACCATGATTCCTGATAGTGAGGGTATGCTACATGCTACACCATCATTCATGATAGTGAGGGTATGCTACATAATACAACATCATTCATGATAGTGAGGGTGTGCTACATGCTACACCATCATTCATGATAGTGAGGGTATGCTACATAATACACCATCATTCATGATAGTGAGGGTATGCTACACCATCATTCATGATAGTGAGGGTATGCTACATAATACACCATCATTCATGATAGTGAGGGTATGCTACATGCTACACCATGATTCCTGATAGTGAGGGTATGCTACATGCTACACCATCATTCATGATAGTGAGGGTATGCTACATGCTACATGAGTCAGAATGAGAGAAGGAGCAGTAGAACTACAGTGCCTTTGGAAAGTATTAAGACCCATTGACTTTTTCCACAATTTGTTACGTTACAGCCTTATTCTGACTTGCCTAGTTAAATAAAGGTAAAATAAAATAAAAATAAAATGGATTTAAAGATTTCTCATCAAAGCAAAAACAGGTTTTTAGAAATGTTTGCAAATGTATAAATAAAAACAAATCACATTTACATAGTTATTCAGACCCTTTACTCAGTACAGCCTCGAGTCTTCTTGGGTACGACGCTACAAGCTTGGAACACCTGTATTTGGGGAGTTTCTCCCATTTTTCTCTGCAGATCCTCTCAAACTCTGTCAGGTTGGATGGGGTGCATTGGCGTACAGCTATTTTGAGGTCTCTCCAGAGATGTTCAATCGGGTTCAAGTCCGGGATCTGGCTGGGCCACTCCATCACATTCAGAGACTTGTCCCGAAGCCACTCCTGCGTTGTCTTGTCTGTTTGCTTAGTGTCGTTGTCCCATTGGAAGGTGAACCTTCGCCTCAGTCTGAGGTCCTCTGCGCTCTGGAGCAGGCTTTCATCAAGGATCTCTCTGTACCTTGCTCTGTTCATCTTTCCCTCGATCCTGACTAGTCTCCCAGTCCCTGCCGCCTATAAAACATCCCCACAGCGTGATGCAGCCACCACCATGCTTCTCTGTAGGGATGGTGCCAGGTTTCCTCCAGACGTGACTCTTGGCATTCAGGCCAAAGAGTTCAATCTTAGTTTCATCAGACCAGAGAATCTTGTTTCTCATGAGCTGAGAGTCTTTTAGCTGCCTTTTGGCAAACTCCAAGCGTGCTGTCATTTGCCTTTTACTAAGGTATGACTTCTGTCTGGCCACTACCATAAAGGCCTTACTGGTGGAGTGCTGGAGAGATGGTTGTCCTTCTGGAAGGTTCTTCCATCTCCACAGAGGAACTCTAGAGCTCTGTCAGAGTGTCCATCGGGTTCTTGGTCACCTCCCTGACCAAGGCCCTTCTCCCCCGATTGCTCAGTTTGGCCGGGTGGCCAGCTATAGGAAGAGTCTTGGTGGTTCCAAACTTCTTCCATTTAAGAATGATGGAGGCCACTGTGTTCTTGGGGACCTTCAATGCTGCAGAAATGTTTTGGTACCCTTCCCCAGATCTGTGCCTCGACACAATCCTGTCTCGGAGCTCTTAGGACAATTCCTTCGACCTCATGGCTTGGTTTTTCCTTTGACATGCGCTGTCAACTGACCTTATATAGACAGGTGTGTGCCTTTCCAAATCATGTCCAATCAATTATATTTCTGTTTTTTTAGCTTTGTCATTATGGGGAATTGTGTGTAGATTGATGAGGGATTTTTTTTTCTAAATACATTTTAGAATAAGGCTGTAACGTAACAAAATGTGGAAAAAGTCAATGGGCCTGAATACTTTCCGAATGCACTGTACTTGTTTACCAATCATCATCATTCCTGTTCATACAACCAGAGGCTAACCCACAGGTTCTAAGTCTCTAGTGGGGGACAGACTACAGTAATGAGACCAGAGGGTAGAGAGGAGGAGAGAGGGAAGCGGAGCCCTGTCAGTGGTCCTCGTTAAGGGTCAGGGAAGAGAGGATGAGGGAGGAGGCTGTAGAGAGGGAAGCCCTGCCAGTGAGAAAGAAGGGATGGGGGATGAGGGGGGATGAGGGGAGAGCCCTGCTCTGCTCGTAGTAGGTCTGTTGAAAGGAAATGGCTGGCCACTGGTCTACCTGCTGCAGGGAGAGGAGGAAGGAGGGGGGATGAGATGAGGGAGGGGATGGGTTGGGCTACATAATGACTTGTTCCCTGGCCCTTAGAAAGACTTGAACCCGATTCCTATTTGACCATGTCCAATAGGTTTGTATGTTGTTTTGTGGTGTGTGTGTGGGCACATTGTTTTATGGCGTGTGTGTGTACTCACGTCTATGATGTCAGACAGGTCGTGGATGTAGTATTTGAAGACACAGCTGTTGGTGGCCTCCAGAGCCAGCAGGTACTCATTCCTTGCCTTGATTGCTTTCAGCTTGTTCTCTGTGTACTTAGCCTGCCTCTGAGAGGGAGAGAGAAAGCGATAGAGAGAGGGGTAGAAAGAGAGGGGCAGAGAGAGAGGGGTAGAAAGAGATGGGCAGAGAGAGAGGGGGACAGAGAGAAGGAGAGAGAGCGGGGGGATAAAAGAGAGAGAGAACATGGTCTATACTGGTGATGGAGATAATAATAAGAGTAGGGTCACTCTGACAGAGCCCAGCTGTAGTAAAGCATTCAGTGATACACTCATACATCCGTCATGAACAAAACACACATGCAGGCATACACATGCATATACACACAGGCTGCATGCACTCACACACACACACACATGCAGGCACACACACACACAGACACTCTCTCTCTCTACCTTCTCCTTCATCTTTTCTATCTTCTTGACCGAGGAGCGTCGGACATGTTTCTCCTCGGTCTTGATGCTGGCCAGTGTGTCAGGTGACCTGGGAGTCTGTCTGTCGTCCTGGCGACCAGAACGCCCCATCTGCTTCTCCTCCTGTTTCTCTGCATCCTTCAGTTTGTTCTCAGAGCTGATACTGTCTGTGTTGTACATGTGGTATGTCTTCATCACCTACAGTACATAACAAGCGGAGCAGTGTTAGAGAGAGGGAGGGGAGAGAGAGAGAGAGGAGGGGGAGAGAGAGAGAGAGGGAGGGGTGAGAGAGAGAGGGAGGGAGGGTGAGAGAGAGGGGAGAGAGAGAGAGAGAGAGAGAGAGAGAGAGAGAGAGAGGGAGGGGGTGAGAGAGAAAGGGGGAGGGGGATAGAGAGGGGGATAGAGAGGGGGAGAAAGAGAGGGAGGGGGTGAGAGAGAGAGAGAGGGAGAGAGAGAGAGGGTGAGAGAGAGAGGGGGTGAGAGGGGGATAGAGAGGGGGAGAAAGAGAGGGAGGGGTGAGAGAGAGAGGGAGAGAGAGAGAGGGGGAGAGAGAGAGAGAGGGTGAGAGAGAGAGAGGGGATAGAGAGGAGGGGAGAGAGGGAGGGGGTGAGAGAGAGAGAGAGGGAGGGGGTGAGAGAGAGGGGGGGAGAGAGAGAGGGGAGAGAGAGAGAGGGGGAGAGAGAGAGAGAGCGAGTGTGTGTGTATCACACACATACACACCCTTGAGAAGCATGGCTGGCATGCAGGACAGTGGATTATCAGGAATGAGGCCTAGCGTTACATTACTGCCAAGGAATGCCCCACACACACTCCTCTCTCTCACACGCAATTCTTCCAGGGAATGCCACACACACCTGTGTCAGTGTGTGCAGTGTTAGCACTAAACACTGACCACTTAAAGGGGAAACATGGGTGGACCCCATCATTATATTTCCCTCTTTAAACTGTCAGACCGAGTCACGCTGCTGCTTCACAAAGGCTGGCCTGAGCTAGGCACTGCACAGAATCACTGCTATTTCTATTAGAAGGATACATTTAAACAAGGGTGTTTGATATTAGAGGTGATTTAGAGATCGGATCATCTGCACCTCACATAACACTATCTATCTATCAGACTCCGTCAAGTACTGAGGCAGGCGTTAAGCCCAGTCCTCTCTTCCCACCTCGTATGTCTGAGAAGCAGGCTGAGTATACGTGTGTGTGTCGATGTGTGTGTGTGTGTGTGCCAAGCTGACTCTATTTCTGTCTAGTGGAGTCTCTCACTGTGTAATTACACTATTAGTCTACTGCTACTGGCCTGGACATGGCTGCATGGTTCTTTTACTGCCTCCCTGCATTCTAACAGAGAACAACCTCCCTCCCAGTAGGGGATCTCTCCCTGGTGTGTGAGGAGGCAGTCTTACCGTGTAGAGCTCGTTCAGAACCTTCATCAGATCCTCGTGAAGCTGAACACCAACCTCCTTACTCTGCAGAGGCACACAGAGACACACAGAGACACACAGAGACACACAGAGACACACAGAGGCACACAGAGGCACACAGAGACACACAGAGACACACAGAGACACACAGAGACGCAAGAACATGATTAAAGAGGCTGTCCATCCTCTGTAATTACAGACATACCGTCATCAATAACATTAAGGAGATAAATCCATCTACAGTCCAACCAGCCCTTAACTGTCATCCATCCATCCATATAACCCACTCTCCCCCCATCTCTATAAGTCAGGAGTATGATACCCAGGGGGGGGGGGGGACTGCCGGATCAGATGAATGATGCCGTGTGTGTTACCTGATGGATGTGGGGTTTGAGGCCTCAACTCCATTATAAATGATGTGCGGATGAGGGGAGATACAGCGAAGGACAGTTGGGGGAATACAGGAGGGGATGGAGCGAGGGAAGAGGAGGGAGGACATGGAGTGATGAGGGTGCTACCAGGCTCCTCACAGGCTGGAGGTGACAAATGATTATGCCCAGAGAAAGCTCCATATCGGAGTCCTCCTCACTAGTGGGCTATGCTTGGAAATTGGCTGAGTGTTCAAATGTTATTTCTGCTCCCCTCTATGTGTGCCGGATGGGAAGCTTGTGTTACGTACGCCTCTTGGAGGAGGGAACGCAACACCCCGCTGCAACTCAACTCCCCGTGGAGGGAACAAAGTATGTGATCGTAGGTGCGGGGAAGGACGACAGAGGCAGAGACAAATACCGTTCACAGGGAATGTATTATTCCTAACACACGGTAATGTGGGGGAAAGGGACGGAACCAAAGCAAAGAAAGTCAAAGTTAAAGAGCCTCCTCTCCTACCTTGCCTGCCTTCCCACTACTAACCTAACCTTTAGCACCACCTGGCGCTAACCAAAACACAGGGGGTGACCCGCCCAGGTCTGACCTAGTGTGCATAGACAGATTAAATACTAGAATAATAATCCATTGTATTTATACAGTATAGTGCTTTTCCATTTACAGTAGGTGCTCAAAGCGCGTTACATAGTGAGGGGGCATTCTCAACTCTTCACCCACTTGGGTGATGCACGGCAACCATTTTGTGGCAGAACGCTCGCCACACATCAGCTATCATGGTGGAGAGGTGAGGAGTCATATATGCCAATTGGGAATTTGACCAGGACACCAGGGTTAACACACCTACTCTTATGATAAGCGCCATGGGATTTTTACAAACCCAGTGTCGTCAAAAACGGGATTTTCCTCTGTTTTAGGCCTATATATTTTCCCACACTATGAGGTTGGAATAATACTGTGAAATTGTGAAAATTATGATGATGCAATTTTAAGTTAAGCGTGTAAGAGCTGTTTGAAAGTTAAGCCTGTTTTGGTGGGATGGAGCTTTGGCCAGCCTGGTGAAATTTTGCTAATAGACCAATAAGAAAGAGAGTTCCAAACCTCTGCCAATAACAGCACATTTTCAGCATTCCCCTCCCCACTCAGACCACTCCTAGAAAAGTCCTAACAAAATTCTTGCTTGAGAAATTCTTTGCTATTTTTGTTTATTTTGTACCATTTCTATTGAAAACACAGTAAGGCACTTAGTTGTTACCCAGAATTGATTTGATAAGGAGATGAAAAACAGTGGCATTGGCAGGGCCTCCCGAGTGGCGCAGCGGTCTAAGGCACCGCATCGCAGTGCTAGAGGCGTTACTACAGACCCGGCTTCATTCCGGGAGTCCCATATGACGGCGCACAATTGGCCCAGCGTCGTCCTGGTTAGGGGAATGTTTGGCCTGTGGGGCTTTACTTTGCTCATCGTGCTCTAGTGACTCCTTGTGGTGGGCCGGGTGCCTGCAGGCTGACCCCGGTCGCCAGTTGAACGATGTTTCCTCCAACACATTGGTGCGGCTGGCTTCCGGGTTAAGCTGGCGGGTGTTAAAGAGCTTGTTTCTGAGGATGCATGACTTCGCCTCTCTCTCTCTCGAGCCCGTTAGGGAGTTGCAGCAATGAGACAATTAAAAAAATTGGGGTAAAATATATATTTTTTAAATAAACAGCAGCATTGGAACTTTAATGACCAGAGAGAGTTGGGACACTCGTTTAACTCATCCGTAAGACAGCACCCTACGCAATGCAATGCAATGTCCCCTTCACTGCCCATTAGCATCTCCTAAGGCAAGAGTGCCCCCTACTGGCCCTCCAACACCACTTCCAGGAGCATCTGGTCGCCCATCCAGGACCAACCCTGCTTAGCTTCAGAGGCAAGCCAGCAGTGGGATGCAGGGTGGCATGCTGCTGGCTATGATTCTGGGCTTGCTAGGTGAGAGAAATTAATTGAGTTCTAACTGGAAGCCTTCACTCCTGATTGTGAAATTGCAGCCGTTGGCAGGGTGTGTGTCCTGGAGGATGAAGCAGGCAGAGGTGCAAATGAAGTGCAAAGACAAGATCTGAGACCAGCTACGGCATGAGACCTGAACAGAGATGACATCTAAAAGACAGAGATAGTGAGCAAGAGAGAGAGAAAAGAGAAAGAGACAGAGAAAGATCGAGAGGGAGAGACAGTGACAACGAGAAAGGGTGAAGGAGACAGGAAAAGAGAGAGAGAGAGAGACGGAGTAACAGATTGTTAAAAAAGAAAATTCAGAGAGGTGTGGGGGAGAAAGGCAGGGATGAGGAGAGAATATTTTGTATTGTATTTAACTAGGCAAGTCAGTTAAGAACAAATTCTTATTTACAATGACGGCCTACACTGGCCAAACCCGGACAACTGTGCGCCGCCCTATGGGACTACCAATCACGGCCGGTTGTGATACAGCCTGGATTCCGAACCAGGGTGTCTGTAGTGACGCATCTAGCACTGAGATGCAGTACCTTAGACCGCTGCGCCATCGGGAGCCCCCTATGTAAGAAAATGAGTTGAGAATTCCAAGAGGGGTCGTTTTGGATGAAAGGGGGAGAGATGGATGGAGGAAGGGTAGGGAAAGAGAGATTAGAGTGGGTTAAGGGAGGTGGAGAGCAGGGAAGACAGTACCAACTGACATTGAGCAGAGTCCCTCTCTTCCCCCTCTCTAAACCCCGTTGATTGATTGGAGGGCTTAAGTGTCCGTCGAGTGACATATAGCCAAGCGATAGCCAATCAAAAAGCAATCTGCCACGGCAAAACACGGCCATCCATCAGACACAAGACCCCTGACCTCTAACCCCTAGCCCTCTAGTCTCCTTCCAAACAGTCGGTCTTCCCTGATGGAGAAACTGGAGAAGAGAAATGGAGAGAGGAACGATATATTAGAAGAAAACAGAAGCGAATAGATCAGCACTTCCTCCTCAGTCTGTGCACAGATGTGTCTGATTCAGGCCTCAGGGGACAATTTGGACCGTTTGAAACATTCACACTTTAAATAAGTGCACTGAACACTCAGAGTATTTTCTCTCTCTCTCACACACACACACACAGATGAGCAGCCTCCTCTCACAACATCACCCACACACACCCCACTGAGCAGCATATGCACTACTTACCAAAGCCCTACTCTGTGTGTGTGACTGTAGACCTGTAGCCTCTGGCTCCACTGTTTCATGTCACTGACTGGATTTGTTTATTTAACTAATTAATTAATTAGTTAATTAGCCATTGTGGGAAAGAGTACCCTTGCCAAAATAAAACAACAAAGATTTGGAAATAATCAGCCTTGGTGTGTGTGTGTACTTGTATATTTTGAAAATCTGTGTTTTGATGAGATATTCCACAGAGTGATTGGCTTGGCTCACTCTAAAGCTTCCACTCAGTCACACCAGCAGAAGCTGCAGCAACACCCCCTACACCCCTGGCACTCCCAACACTCCTAACACTCCTAACACTACCAACACTTCATATACTTCTGGTACCCCCAACACCCCCTGGCACTCCCAACACTCCCAACACTCCTAACACTACCAACACTACCAACAGTCTGGTACCCCCAACACCCCTGGCACTCCCAACACTCCTAACACTAACACTACCAACACTCTGGTACCCCCAACACCCCTGGCACTCCCAACACTCCTAACACTAACACTACCAACACTACCAACACTACCAACACTCTGGTACCCCCAACACCCCTGGCACTCCCAACACTCCCAACACTCCTAACACTACCAACACTTCATATACTTCTGGTACCCCCAACATCCCCAACATCCCTATACCCCCAACATCCCAACACCCCTTTTACCCCCAACATCCCAACACCCCAACACCCCTTTTACCCCCAACATCCCAACACCCCTTTTACCCCCAACATCCCAACACCCCTTATACCCCCAACATCCCAACACCCCTTATACCCCCAACATCCCAACACCCCAACACCCCTTATACCCCCAACATCCCAACACCCCTTATACCCCCAACATCCCAACACCCCTTATACCCCCAACATCCCAACACCCCTTATACCCCCAACATCCCAACACCCTTATACCCCCAACATCCCAACACCCCTTATACCCCCAACATCCCAACACCCCTTTTTATCCACAACACCCCTACACCCTTATACCCCCAACATCCCAACACCCCTTATACCCCCAACATCCCAACACCCCTTTTATCCACAACATCCCAACACCCCTTATACCCCCAACATCCCAACACCCCTTATACTAACACCCCTACACCCTTATACCCCCAACATCCCAACACCCCCTTTACCCCCAACATCCCAACACCCCAACACCCCTTTTACCCCCAACATCCCAACACCCTTATACCCCCAACATCCCAACACCCCTTATACCCCCAACATCCCAACACCCCTTATACCCCCAACATCCCAACATCCCAAATTGATTTGCATTTTAATGAGGGAAATAAGTATTTGACCCCCTCTCAATCAGAAATATTTCTGGCTCCCAGGTGTCTTTTATACAGGTATCGAGCTGAGATTAGGAGCACACTCTTAAAGGGAGTGCTCCTAATCTCAGTTTGTTACCTGTATAAAAGACACCTGTCCACAGAAGCAATCAATCAATCAGATTCCAAACTCTCCACCATAGCCAAGACCAAAGAGCTCTCCAAAGATGTCAGGGACAAGATTGTAGACCTACACAAGGCTGAAATGGGCTACAAGACCATCGCCAAGCAGCTTGGTGAGAAGGTGACAACAGTTGGTGCGATTATTCGCAAATGGAAGAAACACAAAAGAACTGTCAATCTCCCTCGGCCTGGGACTCCATGCAAGATCTCACCTCGTGGAGTTGCAATGATCATGAGAACAGTGATGAATCAGCCCAGAACTACACGGGAGGATCTTGTCAATGATCTCAAGGCAGCTGGGACCATAGTCACCAAGAAAACAATTGGTAACACACTACGCCGTGAAGGACTGAAATCCTGCAGCGCCCGCAAGGTCCCCCTGCTCAAGAAAGCACATATACATGCCTGTCTGAAGTTTGCCAATGAACATCTGAATGATTCAGAGGACAACTGGGTGAAAGTATTGTGGTCAGATGAGACCAAAATGGAGCTCTTTGGCATCAACTCAACTCGCCGTGTTTGGAGGAGGAGGAATGCTGCCTATGAACCCAAGAACACCATCCCCACCGTCAAACATGGAGGTGGAAACATTATGCTTTGGGGGTGTTTTTCTGCTAAGGGGACAGGACAACTTCACAGCATCAAAGGGACGATGGACGGGGCCATGTACCGTCAAATCTTGGGTGAGAACCTCCTTCCCTCAGCCAGGGCATTGAAAATGGGTCGTGGATGGGTATTCCAGCATGACAATGACCCAAAACACACGGCCAAGGCAACAAAGGAGTGGTGGCTCAAGAAGAAGCACATTAAGTTCCTGGAGTGGCCTAGCCAGTCTCCAGACCTTAATCCCATAGAAAATCTGTGGAGGGAGTTGAAGGTTCGAGTTGCCAAATGTTAGCCTCGAAACCTTAATGACTTGGAGAAGATCTGCAAAGAGGAGTGGGACAAAATCCCTCCTGAGATGTGTGCAAACCTGGTGGCCAACTACAAGAAACGTCTGACCTCTGTGATTGCCAACAAGGGTTTTGCCACCAAGTACTAAGTCATGTTTTGCAGAGGGGTCAAATACTTATTTCCCTCATTAAAATGCAAATCAATTTATTACGTTTTTCACATGCGTTTTTCTGGATTTTTTTGTTGTTATTCTGTCTCTCACTGTTCTAATAAACCTACCATTAAAATTATAGACGGATAATTTCTTTGTCAGTGGGCAAACGTACAAAATCAGCAGGGGATCAAATACTTTTTTCCCTCACTGTACCCCCAACATCCCAACACCCCTTATACCCCCAACACCCCTTATACCCCTACACCCCCAACATCCTAACACCCCTACACCCCCAACATCCCAACACCCCTTATACCCCCAACATCCCAACCCCTTGTACCCCCAACCCCCAAACCCCCAACACGCCCTACACCCTGACACCCCCAACTAGAGGTCTTCACGGTTTTAACAGATCCAAAATTCTGAGATCCGACCCGAGACCTGAGCGGGTCCTAAATTCGGACTTTCGTATCGGATCTGGGTCGGGTCTGGTATAACTGCCACGGGTCTTGGGTATGCGCAATAAAAAATTATTTACCGACTGGATCCGACTGGACCTTTCCTCTGTTAATTTTGTGTTTTTGTGATGAGAACCGCGCAAGCTTGTTATCTGTGTCAGCCAATTGTGACTCTATAAAACATTTACTGTGGCTTATGTCCAGTTGAAACTGGTTCCAGCTGCTCACCTCACTGTGTCTGCTGCTGATGAGAGAGAGCCAGAGAATTAAAGGAGCCTTGGTCAATTAAAGGAGCCTTGGTCCTTTTTCATTGAAGTAAAACAAAAGTTAAAGGAGAAAGATTATAGTGAAAAGAAGCCGGCAAGGAGAATCTTAATATTCTAGTGGACAAAGATGAGAAGAACGTTAGCCAGCCACATGGACCGTGTGCAACTCACTATTCAAGTTTGATGCAATTTTCTACCTTTCATTTATTTATTTTCATACTTATTATCAATTGTTTAGTCATTATTGTTATTATTGTAAATCATTATTATTATTGTATGCCTATTTTTTTAAACTCTTCTGTAAATAGCCTATGCAAAAAGTGTTTTGTTTCATTTTGTTGAAATATTTTTGTTGGCTAAATGAAGTTCTGTTTTTAAAATGTTTACCATGGTATTTTGTTTAATGTTAAAAGTAGGGCTGTTATAAAATAAATAGCATTAGCCTATTGCTGTCATTTGTTGGGTAGGTCTACGGTAGCCAATCGCCTTTGTTGGTAATTGCTGCAATGTAAGCCTGTTCAAAACTTTTTTTAAGGTTTCATTCTGTTGAGCCATTTTCATTGGCCAAATTAAGTTCCAGCTGCAATGTTGTGTTTGTCGCAATATAATAGAATTACCCGTCGGCTTAATATGTTATTCGCATTCAAAACATGAAAAGGAAAAACCAAAGAGGGCAAGATTCATAACCTAATTATACACTGCAATATAATAACCTGGTCGTATTTCCCCTATAATCAATGACTTGACATATTTTGATATTACCCTAATAAAGTTACAACATTTTTGTGAAGGTTTGGCGTGGTATGGTTATTATAAGGTTTAGCTAATGCAGGCCTATAAAGGCAGTGCACACCGGCATTACAAACGACTCTGACAGTTGAACTTGAGGTGACAAAGAACATTTTAGACCTACTAGAGTTACTCCTTTAATCTAACAATATAATATTGATCTTTCTAAAAAAATATTCTGATAGAAAATGTACCAATTCGCCTCCTTCTGCCTACATCTGTATATCATTGATGTGATTTATTTAAGTGTCATGCACCTACCGGTGCCGAGCCCACGGGCTTACAAGACACTACATAACAAAATAACATTTGACAAGTTATACAAATGATACGCATACAATAATAATGGCATGTACAGCTACCATTTAGCCACACTACACAAAAAGTACATTTCTCCTTCTTCTCCAGTCATTGTGAACAAACTGAGCAATCTCAAACACGCCCTGTCGGAAATAAAAAAAGAAACGAATTCAAGCCTCTGCTCGCCCTGTAACCAGAATACTTCGGGCTTATCAACAAAAATGTTACAAAACAGATTGTCATACAGAGGGCAATAAAACACTCAATTGATTTTCTTTTTCGATTTCCCCAAGATCACACAGTAGGCAAATTCTCTCCTCTTTAGGCACTGTTAAATCTACCCATCTCTATAGCCAGAGGGAGGGGGCCGGATCTAACTTGTGCACAAACTGACCTTTATTTTTTTGTTAGGACCAGGCCGACATATGGTTCAGGGGTGTATTTCTCTTTGATGAGAGTGTAGATTCTAAATTTAGGTTTAAACCAAACATTAACTGCCCATTTTCCCTTGTGGATCAGAAAAGGCTTGTCCTTGATTTGGTTAACACCACATGGTAATTTGTTACTGATTATAAACTGGGTGGTTCAAGCCCTGAATGCTGATCGGCTGAAAGCCGTGGAATATGAGACCATATACCACGGGTATGACAAAACATGTATTTTTACTGTTCTAATTACGTTGGTAAACAGTTTATAATAGCAATAAGGCACTTTGGGGGTTGTGTATCCGTGGGCAGGGTTTGACCTAAGAACAGCCCTTACCCATGGTATATTGGCCATATACCGTGCCTGCTTTAATTAATATATACGCAACTAGCTCTCTCCAACAGAAGAAAGGTTGGAGATGAGTAATCCTATAGGTTAATCTGTACTAAGATATTACACACTCTCTCACACACAAACAGATGGACAGGTGAAAGGTGGGAAGAGTTTGGATGGATGTTTGGAAAAGAGGGGCCTGGAGACCTCAGCTGTCATATCTACATCCTAAATACCATAGCCTCCTCCAAGCTCGTCACCGGGCTTGGGACCCTGGGACTGAACACCTCCTTAGATCCAGGACTTCCTGATGGACCGAGACCAGGTGGTGAGGGTAGGCAACATCACCTCCGCAACGCTGACCCTCAACAAGGGGGCCCCACAGGGGTGTGTGCTTAGTCTCCTCCTGTACTCCCTGTTCACCCACGACTGCGTGGCCACGCACGACTGCAACACCAATACCGAGTTTGCTGGCAACTCGACGGAGCACGCCCCCATCCACATCAACGGGGATGCAGTGGAGACGGGCGAGAGCTTCAGTTCCTCGGTGTCCAAATCACTCAGGCCTTAAAACGGGCCACACACACGCACAGTTGTGAAGAAGGCGCGACAGGGCCTCTTCCCCCGTGGGTGGTTGAAAAGATGCGGGATGGGCCCTCAAATCCGACAAAAAGTTCACTGGTTGATGTAGCAACAGCACCACCCTCGATTGGATGGCGCTACAGAGGGTGGTACAACACTGGGGCCGAGCTCCCTGCCATCCAGGACCTCTATATCAGACGGTGTGAAAGGAAGGCCCGGAAAATTGTTAAAGACTCCAACTACCCAAGCCATAGACTGTTCTCTCTGCTTCCGCATGCCAAGCAGTACCGGAGCAACAAATCTGTAACCAACATCCTCCTGAACAGCTTCTATCCCCAATTGCACTGACTCTGTGCTCTCTCTACACACTCACTCTATGTGCACACTCTACACACACACTCTGTGCACACACACACTGATTAATTCACCAGCATTAATACTTATTAATTCACCAGCACATCACATCATTCAATGCTGCACAGCACCTTCTCTCTCTCTCTCTCTCTCTCTCTCTCTCTCTCTCTCTCTCTCTCTCTCTCTCTCTCTCTCTCTCTCTCTCTCTCTCTCTCTCTCTCTCTCTCTCTCTCTCTCTCTCTGTGTGTGTGTGTGACACTGAGACATTGGTAGGCGAGGGAGTCTGGAGGAGAGACGAGAGACAAGGCTGGGAGGACAAGATAATAAGGTTTCCATAGGAGGCTGCTGGCTGCAGGTCTGAATGCTTGGCAGAGTCACACTCTCACTCACTCTCTCTCTCTCTCTCTCTCTCTCTCTCTCTCACACACATACACACACATAATCTTCTTATTTAAATTTGTATTGTGTTTTTGTTTGACTTTACTTAATTTTATAGTACTACGTATATTGTTTACTGCATTGTTAGGAAAGAGCTTGCAAGAAATACTTAGAAGGCAGGGAGGGAGGGAGACAAAGTATTTGTCAGGGGGAGACAACATCTGCATGGCTGAAGAGATCACAGAGTTGTGTGTGTTATATTGTGTGTGGGTGGTGTGGTGCGCATCTGTGTGTGTTACCTTTTTGAAGAGTCGTCCGGAGTCCTCGCTGACCTGGGCGAAGCGCGGTATGATGTTGTTGAGGTAGAGGTCAGAGAGGGTAGCGTGGTCTCGGCTCTCCCTCTTCACCTGAGTCAACAACAGGTTCCAACAGTTGACCGGAGACAGCACACTCTGCTCCTTCCTGCACGGAGAGACAGAAGGAGAATTGAGTACACCGCAAGCTCCTTCCTGCACGGAGAGACAGAAGGAGAATTGAGTACACCGCAAGCTCCTTCCTGCACGGAGAGACAGAAGGAGAATTGAGTACACCGCAAGCTCCTTCCTGCACGGAGAGACAGAAGGAGAATTGAGTACACCGCAAGCTCCTTCCTACACGGAGAGACAGAAGGAGAATTGAGTACACCACAAGCTGCATCAGTATTCAAAGTGTTCAGCATTTGTATACCAGGGCGTTATGCATCAAAAGCCAACATGATTTCATTATCACTCCTCTCAATGAAACCACCAAAGATAGAAAGAACAAACATAAAAATGTGGAAACAAGAGAGAGAGAGTCAGAGACTTTATTGAAAGGCTGAGGCCTGAGGCTTACTTCTGAGTTCAACTGGTCAGAGCAGCATGCCACTCTGCTACAGAATAAAAATCCATGCATACACACACCCCACAGAAGAGCTCGCACCCCCAGACACCCACCTCCTCAGCTGCCCTCTCTGGTATTCCTGAGACCTTCCCTTCAGCAACCCAGAGCTTAGAAACACTCCCACTCCCACTGGTGTGTGTGTGTGTGTGCGTGTGCGCGTGCGTGTCAGTGAGGGCAGTGGGTTTACTGGCCGGTTTCAGCTGAGATGTGGACGTCGGGGTGAGAGGGCACACAGTCAGAGACAGTTGGACACGTGTGTGTCTGTGTGTTTGTCTGGGAGGGGGGTGCATAGCCAGAAACCGTTGTGTGTGTGTGTCTCCAATGTTCCTGTATGGAGCAATAGACACGTTCGCGCACCAAACAGACAGACAGTGGCATTATTGCTCCAACCCAAACACACACACTGCAAGCTATCTCGTACACGGATACAAACACACACACACACGGTCCCATAATGGTCACAAGAGTAGACACTTGGACAAGAGGGCAAGAGTGTCCAGACAGACTTCACTATTGCCGAGAGAGAAACAGAGAGATTGAGAGAGAGAGAGAGAGAGAGAGAGAGAGAGAGAGAGAGAGAGAAACCGAGAGAGAGAGAGAGAGAGAGAGAGAGAGAGAGAGAGAGAGAGAGAGAGAGAGAGACAGAGAGACAGAGAGACGGAGAGAAAAAGCTAGAGCTGGCAGAAACACTGCTCTACACATAGCAAGGCAACCTATTTTTATAATATTTGTTTCTATTATTTGTATCTTTATTTAACTAGGCAAGTCACAACCATCTTATGTATTTGTGTGTGTGACTGAGTGTCGTTTGTGAGGATGCTGCCATGTGATGGCCTACAAGCCCTCTGGTAATGTGTGTGTATCCTGCATGATATGGAGCAGGACAATGAGTTCACTGTAAAATCCCTACTGCACTGTAAAATCCCTACTGCACTGTAAAATCCCTACTGCACTGTAAAACTCTTACTGCACTGTAAAATCCCTACTGCACTGTAAAACCCCTACTGTACTGTAAAACCCCAACTGTACTGTAAAACCCCTACTGCACTGTAAAACCCCAACTGCACTGTAAAACCCCTACTGCACTGTAAAACTCCTACTGCACTGTAAAACCCCTACTGCACTGTAAAACCCCTACTGCACTGTAAAACCCCTACTGCACTGTAAAACTCTGTTAGAGATGCTGCTGGATGCTAAAGTGCATTCTTACTGTGTGTGTGTGTGTGTGTGTGTGTGTGTGTGTGTGTGTGTGTGTGTGTGTGTGTGTGTGTGTGTGTGTG
The DNA here is from genome assembly GCA_030435695.1 of Brachymystax lenok tsinlingensis. Lineage (NCBI taxonomy): Eukaryota > Metazoa > Chordata > Actinopteri > Salmoniformes > Salmonidae > Brachymystax > Brachymystax lenok. The sequence goes on from CM059813.1 coordinate 47,121,468, forward strand.
TGTGTGTGTGTGACGGATGATTCAGAATGAGTGTAAATGGATGAGTGTGGTCTGTTGTGCCCTAAAGCACAGATTTGGTATATGACACACACACACACACACACACACACACACACACACACACCGGGATAATGCAAGTAGAGAATTGATCCCAGAAGACACACTGTTAGAGAGACAGAGCATGTCTTTGACTGAGGGGGAGAGAGAGAGAGGGGGGAGGTTGACTGGGGGGAGATGGTGACGTAACGCTAGAGATGTAAGACCCAGGCACTGGGAGCACTGGGCGGGTCATTGTGACTGGAGGCTGTGGGCTGTGTGATAGTAATATCATAGATTATGGTAAATAGCTGTGAAAAGGAGTGATTTGCACTATTAATCCAGAACTGAACATATTCGGAACAACAACTCTAAACATGGCTTGGGTAATCACTGCGTTTGTATCTGTCAGTCAGGCGGTCGGGCAGTGTGACATCCGCCTGGTTGCGCAACCCAGCGTGTGTCCACCCCTTACCCTCTACCCAGATGTCATCATGGCAACACCAAGGCTGCCACTCCAAACAGATTTGGGCAAACGCCAAATCTAAAAAAAGTCTAATAGGTCGTTCAGACAAGACCTCACTGGTTGCACTGTAAAGGTTTTCCCATCATCACCTCTGACCCTAAGACATCACATGGTCACAAACACACACAGACACACATGTTGTGCTTGGCTGGACTGGATGTTTCCTCTAGTTAAAGTCTTCCTTCAGTGTTTCATACATTCCTTCAGCATTAGAGACATGGAGGGGCCAGGAGAGGAGAGAAGCATGCTGGGGTCCATTTCTCTATGTTAGTGGTCTCTCCTCATTCAGCTCATGCAGTCTCGTTGCCACAGACGCACAGAAACACCCAGGGCAGCAGTCACTACGGGGTTAAACATGCAACCTCCTGTTGCTCAACCCCCTGTTGCTCCAGTCACTACGGGGTTAAACCATGCAACCCCCTGTTGCTCCAGTCACTACAGGGTTAAACCACGCAACCCCCTGTTGCTCCAGTCACTACGGGGTTAAACCACGCAACCCCCTGTTGCTCCAGTCACTACAGGGTTAAACCACGCAACCCCCTGTTGCTCCAGTCACTACGGGGTTAAACCACGCAACCCCCTGTTGCTCCAGTCACTACGGGGTTAAACCACGCAACCCCCTGTTGCTCCAGTCACTACGGGGTTAAACCACGCAACCCCCTGTTGCTCCAGTCACTACGGGGTTAAACCACGCAACCCCCTGTTGCCCGCCAGTGAATAGCCGGAATACCAGGGGTCTCCACGGAATCACCACACACACACACACACACACACACACACACACATACTCACACACACACACACACACACACACACACACACACACACACACACACACACACACACACACACACACACACACACACACATAACCGGAAAATATGTGAGATTCCAGCGTGGCACCAGAGCTGAGCTGGAGTAGATGAGCTGTTAAAGACCCAGTTGTTAGAGAGAGAGGGATGGGGGGGAAGAGAGAGAGAGAGGAAGGGGGGTAGAAAAAGTGATAGAAGGGGGTGGGAGAGCGAGGGGGGAGATGAAAAGGGCAAGACAAATATGTGATGCTGACGAAACAGTCGTATTCTCTCCTCCTCCCTCCATTCACCCTCCATTCCTCCCCCGAGAGGAGAGAATCACCCCAAGCATCGATCAGAGAGGGGAGGTGTGCTGTCTGCAGGAGACATGTAGGGGTGTGATTGAGTCTGGAAGTCCAGACACAAACAGACAGGATATTGATCACACACACAACGTGGGGATGGTGTGTGTTTCCCCAGGAGAAGTCCCCTGTACGTCTAGTAGATCATCTATTTCAGGAAGAGTGTGACTGGCTGGAACATGGCAAGATGGACAACAAGAAAGAGGAAGCGAAAGGAAAAGAGACCGAAAGGAGAAAAGCAGAAGAGAGAGTGGTGTAGCTCAGAGCAGCTTGCTTTCCCTGAAGACCTACAGATGTCGGATGTTAATTTGATCACTCTTTTGTTGCTGAGAATTTTCTTGCTGAGAACTTATAGTGTATACGTTTTGAAAAGGCTTTTAAAGTTTGTAATTTAAAATGTCCGACTTGATTTGCCCTAACGGAAAATGTATCAGCCCCGACAAAAAGCGGACCATTTATTATAATTCCCATAATAATTCCCATTTCCTGTTGCTGAAGGATTCTTTTTCTGCTGTAGCGAACTGGCTCAAATTAAGATCTCTTCAGATGTCTCCATGTCCACACAGTCAACTCAGTCACTCACGAGGGTGTGTATGTGTGTGCCTGTCATACCGTAGTGCTGGGAATTGCCAAGGACAATACATAAGTACCACGATGTATTGCGATTCATATGACTCACACGATTCTATATGTATTGCGATTCATATGACTCACACGATTCTATATGTATTGCGATTCATATGACTCACACGATTCTATATGTATTGCGATTCATATGACTCACACGATTCTATATGTATTGCGATTCGATACTGTGATTTTATAGCGATTTTTCACCATATGTCTGCTGCAGAGGGACAAAAGAGAGTCATGAGAAAGTTTTGATCAGTCATGGAAATAAAAGTGCTGAAAACAAATTGGTTCCCTATTTAAAAAGAAGATTGAGAACAATCTATGAAGGAAAAATACTGGAGTTTTGGTGCAAGTACAGCCAACTAGCACAAAAATAATTTTGCGTTATTGTCAGAACGATACGATATATCGACAGAAATAATATCCTGATATGTAACTGTAACTGATATGTAACTGATTTCTTCCCCAATCACTGTCACATGTACCAGGCTTGCTAGTATTACTCCTAGTGCTGTTATTACTATAGTACTACTGTTAGCACCATGTACTGTCAGCAGGCCGTCCCAAACCCATCACAGCTCAGCGTGGTGTAGAGCAGAGCGGCCCGCCACACATTACAGCAGAGGATTATGGGTTTAGACAGAGGATCTGACAGCGGCCAGACACTTCGATGAGGGAGGCCACGAGACACTCAAACAGCGCCGACAGTGAGCCTCAATCTTTCCTTCCTTCTAATCCATTGGCTGTGTATCCATGTTATTAATGTGTTCTCCCTGTCATATCAGTGTTGATAACTGGTATTATTAAAAGCCCTGAAGGGCGTTTCCTTTCCTCTCCTTCTCTCCTCACCCCTTCTCTCCTCTCCACAGCTCTCCATTCCTCTCTTCTCCCCTTCTCTCCTCACCCCTTCTCTCCTCTCCACTCCTTCCCTCTCTTCACCTCTCTTCCCCCTCCTCTTCTCTCCTCTCCCCTTCTATCAACCTCTCCTCTCACACCACAGGAGGAATTATAGAATCAGGTGTCACGCTGGGAGAGATAATCACTGTCTGCTGTGGGTGTGTGTGTGTGGGTGTGTGTGTGTGTGTGTGTCTGTGTTTTTGGGCAAGGTTACACACTGCAAGGTGCTGCAGAGTATTCCGAGCACAAAATCACCACCTGGCATTGTTGGCAACGGAACACAAGTATCCACATGGACACACACACACACACACACACACACACACACACACACACACAAGAACACGCACAGGAAGACATGAGTGTAAATTGAAGTCAATGTTGCTCCATGTAAATATTCCTAGTGTTGACGTTACAGTGAGGTGAGAAGGCAGACAGAGAGACAGTGTTAGAGGCATACACCATGCCCAGCACTACTGAGTATGTATGAGTGCTGGATAACCCTGCACTGCCAGGAGACACACACACATCTGGGTCAGTGGGGGAAAACCCCACTCTGTCCAGAGATGACCAGGCCACGATCTCTCTCTCTCTCTGTCTCTGTACTCAAACCCTCTTCAGATGATATCAGTTCACATCTCACTAAGCTGCTTACGCAACGCTGGCTTAACAGCACAGACAGAGTGGTAGTGTGTGTGCGTCTGTGTATACGCTTGTGTGTATTTTACTTGAGCTGGTGGTCCTTGGTGCTGCGTGTCTTTGTAAGGAACCTCTCGGCCAGTTTCTCCAGGTTGCGGCTGTAGTCCATCTCGATCTCTGCCTTCTTCCTGAAGAAGTCCTGCAGGTCCTGCAGCAGCTGCACCCTCAGCTCACACTGCTGGTCCAGACACTTCAACTGCTCCACCAGCTGGGCACGGATCTCTACACAGGAAGGGAGAGCGGGGGGTTAGAGAACAGGGTCAGAAATGCATGGCGCGGTCCTCGTTTCACAGGAGAATTGTAAAATAAGCTTTCTCATAGTGAACCGGCCTTAACGAATTTCAGTTATTTACATACCGAATTTGATGGGAGTGGGGTGGGCTGGCCCGGTCATGGCGAGAAGGGATCCAGCTTTTGTCAAAAGGTGTAATTTTTTTTAGCTAACCCTAGCCCCTTGTCTAATCTTAACCTATTTACCATCACGTGCTACGAAAAGTCAAATCTGACGTTTATTTTACAAAGCTGGATCCCTACTAGCCATGACCGGCTGGCCCTGGTGATCGTAGACGGCCATGTTGTGTTATTTATTAGGCCTAATTAAAACGTTAATGCCTAGTCTAAATTAAATTAAAGAGGCCTAGATTGTATTTTAAAAAAAATATTCATTCAAATAGCCTACTATATTAAATAAATATTCTATTCTGAAGTTGTGTTTTATTATTGTGTAGGCAACCTGTTTTTCTAGGCTAAAGATGATTTAAAGCAGGGATGAAGACGCAGCAGGCAATGTTTTGCTTTTCAATAAAACATTTCATGTTGTTATAAGAACATTGTTCTACTTTATTTTATTACAACTTTACAGGCTAATTTGTAGAGTGTTTAAATGAATTACAATAATCTATGGATGTCTGGTAAATTTCTCAAATGTTCAGTAAATAAAAATCTTGCCGGTCATGTTGTCCGGCGCCATATTTTACTAACGGAAACCCTGGTATCTATGTACAGTTGAAGTCGGAAGTTTACATACACAGGTTGGAGTCATTAAAACTTGTTTTTCAACCACTCCACAAATTTCTTGTTAACAAACTATAGTTTTGGCAAGTCTGTTAGGACATCTACTTTGTGCATGACACAAGTAATTTTTCAAAAAATTGTTTACAGACAGATTATTTCTCTTATAATTCAGTGTATCACAATTCCAGTGGGTCCCAAGTTTACATACACTAAGTTGACTGTGCCTTTAAACAACTTGGAAAATTCCAGAGAATGGTGTCATGGCTTTAGAAACTTAGAAACTTTAGAAGCTTCTGATAGGCTAATTGACATAATTTGAGTCAATTGGAGGTGTACCTGATGTATTTCAAGGCCTACCTTCAAACTCAGAGCCTCTTTGCTTGACACAAATAACATAAGGAAGAAGCCACTGCTCCAAAACTGCCATAGAAAAACCAAGACTACGGTTTGCAACTGCACATGGGGCCAAATATCGTACTTTTTGGAGAAATGTCCTCTGGTCTGATGAAACAAAAATATACCTGTTTGGCCATAAGGACCATCGTTATGTTTGGAGGAAAAAGGGGGAGGCTTGCAAGCCGAAGAATACCATCCCAACCGTTAAGCACGGGGGTGGCAGCATCATGTTGTGGGGGTGCTTTGCTGCAGGAGGGACTGGTGCACTTCACAAAATAGATGGGATCATGAGGAAGGAAAATTATGTGGATATATTGAAGCAACATCTCAAGACATCAGTTAAAGCTTGGTTGCAAATGGGTCTTCCAAATGGACAATGACCCCAAGCATAGTTCCAAAGTTGTGGCAAAATGGCTTAAGGACAACAAAGTCAAGGTATTGGAATGGCCATCAAAAAGCCCTGACCTCAATCCTATAGAAGATTTGTGGGCAGAACTGAAAAAGCGTGTGCGAGCAAGGAGGCCTACAAACCTGACTCAGTTACACCAGCTCTGTCAGGAGGAATGGGCCAAAATTCACCCAACTTATTGTGGGAAACTTGTGGAAGGCTACCCAAAACGTTTGACCCAAGTTAAACAATTTAAAGGCAATGCTACCAAATACTAATTGAGTGTATGTAAACTTCTGAACCTCTGGGAACGTGATGAAAGAAATACAAGCTGAAATAAATAATTCTCTCTACTATTATTCTGACATTTCACAATCTTAAAATAAAGTAGTGTTCCTAATTGACCTAAGACAGGGAATTTTTACTAGGATTAAATATCAGGAATTGTGAAAAACTGAGTTGAAATGTATTTGGCTAAGGTGTATGTAAACTTCTGACTTCAACTGTATGTATGTATGTATGTATGTATGTGTGTGTGTGTGTGTGTGTGTGTGTGTAAGGCATCACACACACACTGAATGGAGAGAGAGACTGAGGCCATGCCAAGCAGAGGATCCTGAGCGAATGTGAAGGCAGCATTTCAAGTCTTGAGGACACACACACGCATGATGATAAACTGGATTAGGGGTGACAGATGACAGAATAATGCTCTCATAGCTGCCTGGCAGACCAGAGGATTCTATGAGCCCCTCAGTCTTAAAATAACACACACGTCGCATACACACACACACACACACTATCATCTCTCCCACACACCTATACACACACGATCAGCGCTCACACAAGCACACACACAAAACTGTACACATACATACACACATAAACCGTTGTTCGTGTCCTACCTTTACACCCCCTGCTGTATATGAAGCGGATGGCTTTAGCTTCCATATTGCTCAGCCTGAGTGAGTGTGGCCACTGTCTGACACTAACTCTCAGCAACTCTGCTCTGCTCTGCCGCTTACAGCTGAGAGGACAGTTTCACAAAGCCACAAAGAGAAGTGGGATTTACAACTATCTCTCTGACTGTAAACTCTGTCTGAAAGCTATGCCCTCCCCCCCCCCACACACACACAGACACACACACAGACACACACACACTGCAGTCTCCCATCTTGATGTTCATTCTCTGCTGATTAGAGGGTAGACTGCCTTAGAATGACATCATCTAGTTACAGTACATGATGCAGACACACAGGTCTGTGTGTAATAAGGCAGGTGTGTGTGTGTGTACTACAGTTTGGCTTGCAGCCTTTGTCTACATGTGTCTGTGTTGTGTGTTGAATGATGTCTGCTTTTTGTGTACAGTAATTTGCTGTTTGCTGGCTGTGTCATCTTGAATGACGGGAAATGATTCATTGTCATGCCTGGATGCGGCACACACACTACACACACACACAGACACGCAGGCCTGTAATTACCCAGACAATACAACAGGAAGACACACACAACACACCAAAAACATACCAAATGACTTGCGCAACTTATTTCGGCTTCACACAAAAATAGAGAGAACTGAGAAAATACTCATAGAAGAAGAAGTGGGAAAGAGCAAACGAGAAATGGAGAGAAACAGTAGAAGAGGAACTCGAGATAGAGAGAGAGAGAGTGTGTGCACAAATGACCTGAGGGCCCGGCAGGGAAGGGAGGCCACAGCACTCAAGGGAGTGATTGAAAAAGCTTCTTCCACTTTCCGCAAGTGCTACCACGAAAATACCCTGCCACCATACAGCGGGTGAATGCAAGCATTTTGCGAGACTGTGCCTCAAAACCTAATGTCTACCTGGCCCACCACTCCACTCCGGACTTGAACAGCCTTTTTCGACCAGGTCCACCTCTACTTTTGCCAGGACCCTGAAGGACGTCACCCTCAACCGTAGCCCCAGCACCTCACACAGGAGCAACAGAGCAACGGACACCCCGCCCAGACCAGCGAGACACCCTCCTAGACCTGCAAGACCCCCTCCTGAAGGACCTGCACCTAGAGAACCCACGCCAAGAGGACCTACACCCAGACCACAGCATCACCAGCCACCTACAGCAGCACCTAGATGTTCTGCATGTCAAGGAGAAGGTAGAGGGGAGACAGGGATGGGATGGTGGAAGAGAAAGAGGGTGGTGCGTCGGGATGAGGGGGATGGGCCGGGGCATGGAGGGAGGGATGGAGAAAGGGGAGGGGTGGTGGTTAAAATTATGGCATAATGGGGTTTAACTAATGTAATAGGGGGCATGACCTTACCCCTGCAACACCTTACTGATAGTGACAGTTCTCTCCTCAGCATACACACGCACACACACAGATTCACGGAACTGAGATCAGCAGTCCAGTCTCAGAAAACGTTCCCAATCCCCGAAAAAACTGGGACCTGACCCCCTCTGTCAGACTTTCCACATCTGAGCAGGACTCGCAAAGCACTCAGAGCATTGGGATTCTGCTGTGGTGAGAGCTCTTTGGCCCCCGATATAAGCCTACAGTAGTACTCTCACATTCTACCATCCCAAAGCTACAACAGTATGCTCATGTTTTCTGCTCACAAGTAGGGTGAGAGACAACGAGCAGCCCAGCGTGTCTGCTGCAGTGTGTCAGCGTAGTAGACAGAGAGATGACAGAGTGTTCCTGAGGTGAGACTGGGTCAAGGCTGTACTGCGGGCAACATGGTGGCAACTGAGGGTCCAGGAGGGTGTTCAGGTGTTTCTCAGAGACAGACTCAACTAGACTGAACTGGAACACACACACACACACACACTAAGAACTCAAACACCAAGGCTAACTACAGCAGACACAACAACACTATGCCAGACAAAACAACATGGATGTGTTTAGACAGGTGACCCACAGGTAGCCATCTGTCCAATGAGGATCCTGGGATGGCAGGAGGAGGCGGGGCCAGACACAGTGATGCTCAGACAGATAGGCCTATGCAATACTGAAGTAGAAAGTAGAAATAAAGAGAGGGGGGTTAGAGGGAAAGTACGAGAGCGTGTGGGGGAGGGGAAAGAGAAAGTGGGACACACAGAGAGAGGGATAGTCAGAGAAACAAAGGCAGAAAGAGGCAACTCTCCCCCTATCACCACATCCATTATTGATTACAGTGAGTTTATTCAGGGGGCAGAATGCTGATAAGATCACCAGTTGGTATAGAAGTCGAGTACAGCCATACACAGACATCCAAATGCATATGGAAGAATAGACAACCAAACCCATAGGAAACAGCTTGGTCCCTGTACAGTGTAGTACATCTACTGTACTATAGATGTACCAACAGCTCAGCCTACAGCATGTGAGCTGCATTGTAAGGAACACACACGGACACATTCAGCCTGGGGCGTAGTGGGCTACCTGACCATGCCTCTGGCCGGAATACACAACACTCGGACCAGTAGAACGAGCACTGCATACAGCGCAGTTACTTGTCCTACACATCGTTTTGAAACTGGTCCTCATGTCTTCATCAGGGTCCTTCCAGGACAAGAGCAGCTCGACCAGGCCTGCACAGACCGACAGACCCAACACTCCTGTCTAGCCCAGCTGTCACTCTCGGCATTGCCACGACAGCGGCACAGCCGGCTCCTGGATGCCCCTCCTTCAGATTTGTCTGCTCTCATTACGGGATAGAGAGACAAGATGTACCCACGCACGTGCACACGCATATGCACACGCACACGCACACGCACACCATAGTGTTTCTGGTAGAAGTAGAGACATAGGCTACAAACAAAGTAAACTCTCCACCACCCACAACAGATTGCTTATAGTTTCGATGTGAGTCACCGCGGCAGCATGGAGAGTGGTTGTCCAGCCAGAGAACTAGTGGGCACAGCACGGAATTCACTCAATAACACACAGATATACACACACACACAGTCTGTCTGAAAATACAAACATAGACACACAGTCTCGCACTTGCTTACACAGACACAGCGGGATATAGTTAGGATAGTCTATCGTAACACACACACACACAAGACATTTTCTAACCATCAAGGACACAAGTGGAGGTTGTCCTGTGAGGAGAGGAGACCTGTCCGTGGCCTGTTTTCCTGTTCTCCAACCTCCTGGCAGGCTAACTGCACAACGGAATACGTTAGTTAAGGCTCTTCCTGGAAAAGCTGTTCCCAGAAAAGCCTGTGTTTTCTCTGCCTTGTGTGTGTGTTTCTCAATGTTGTTTTTGCTGTGTGTGTGTGTGTGTGTTTTTCTCAGTGGAGACCAGTGTTTTGCCTTGAGGCCATGTCTTTGTCTCCATGCTGGAGGGAGTGATACTGCAGGTCGGGCGGGGGCTGTGAGCTCATACTATTGTCTTCACAACTCTCATAGAACAGAATGAGAGAATAGGAGAGTGGAGGTTTTTCCAACATAGGCGGGGGAGACGGGGGGGAGAAAGGGGGGAGGGGGGTGTCTGATGAATATCCCCATTCATCCCACACACACAGGAAGAGAAGGGAGAGAGACAGGAAGTCAACAGGATCGGCTCACTGCCGAGACGACAGGGGGAGAGGGTTGTACCAAAACAACTCCAGGAAGAGGGATGAGTTCTTGTAGAGGAGAGGAAAGAACAACTGTCTAGCCTAGCTGTTTCTACAGCTGACCTAGGCTATTGCTACAATGCGCACATTTGACCATTATTGCTTAAAATGAATGAAATATTTCACACTTTCCAGTCAGTGTTTTTCTGCTTAGGCCTATATCATAGTGGACTGAACTACCTGGGCAGCCTGTGGAAGGGGCTACTTGCGGGTTCCCTGTGCGCGTGTGTGTGTGTGTGTGTGTGTGTGTGTGTGTGTGTGTGTGTGTGTGTGTGTGTGTGTGTGTGTGTGTGTGTGTGTGTGTGTGTGTGTGTGTGTGTGTGTGTGTGTGTGCGAGTGTGTGTGTGGTTTAGAGCCTCGGGTCACAGGTTTTGTTCTCTAATAAGATTCTTTAGCAGGGTGGAATCTATTAGTTCCAGACATGCCACACTAATACTGGAGAAACACACACATTCTTACTGAGAGAGAGAGAGAGAGATAAAGAGAGGAAGAGAGATAAAGAGAGAGAGAGAAAGGGAGAAGGAGAAGGAGAGGGGGAGAGGTAATAGAGAGAGGAAGAGATTACGTTTCAGTAGTATTAAGTGATGTAGGGGAAATTATTGGTCGAATAGAAAGTCCAGCCAGTGACTTTCCCTCTTACTGGGCTCAGATGAGTTGAGGAAAAGTGTCTCGTTCTGATGAGGCAAGTTAACAAGCTTACAGAGAGGGAAAAACAACTTACCGCCAAACCACAATGTGTGTGTGTGGACTTTCACTGCTTTCAGACCTCTCACTCACTCTAGGGATGCAGCTGTGTTTGAGAAAGGGAGAGGAATCAAAGGGCCATGTACCCACAAAATCAAAAGAGAGAGCAATAGAGATAGCGAGAGAGAGAGAGAGAGAGAGAGAGAGAGAGAGAGAGAGAGAGAGAGAGAGAGAGAGAGAGAGAGAGAGAGAGAGAGAAAGGGAGAGTGCGAGAGTATGCATGAATGCTGATCTCTGCAGCAACAGGGAACACGGACATGAATAAGTAAAGCAGGACAAGAGCCATTAGAGAGCAGCTGCCAACACACACACACACATACTCACACACACACACACACACACACATACTCACACTCACACACACACACACACACACACACACACACACACACACACACACACACACACACACACACTCACACACACAAAGGAAGAGTGAGCGGTGCTCCAAAATAAAGGAGAGAAGGGAGATAGAGGTGAGCTATCACTTCCATCACCATCCCCACTGTTACCTTGGTAACACCCAATGGCGTGTGAGAGGAGAGCTGGATTAGTGTGTTAGTGTGTGTCAGGACAATCATCCTGTATACAGTCTACAGCATGGCATGGTGCCTCCTTGGGGACAGTCATAGTAAGGAAGACTGACGTTATCAAGACGAGAGGAGATTTAAATAGACTAGCTTAATAGTGAATAGATTAGCAACGTTCATATTTACATCGTCTCCTGTAGCGTAGTCTACCAGTTGATGTGTTAATTCTAGAGACGGGCTCTCCTCTGCTGGCTGGTGTGTTTACGGACATATTCAATCTCTCTTTATCCCAGTCTGCTGTCACCACATGCTCCAAGATGGCCTCCATTGTTTCTGTACCCAAGAATGCAAAGGTAGCTGAACTAAATGACTATCGCCTCGTAACTCACTTCTGTTATCATGAAGTGCTTTGAGAGACTAGTCAAGGACCATATCACCTCCACCTTACCTGTCATCCTAGACCCACTTCAGTTTGCATACCGCCCCAATAGATCCACAGACGATGCAATCTGCACACTGCACACTACCCTATCCCATCTGGACAAGAGGAATACCTATTGTTCATTGACTATAGCTCAGCATTCAACACCATAGTACCCTACAAACTCATCATTAAGTTTGAGGCCCTGGCCACCCCCCAGGTGGTGAAGGTAGGAAACAACACCTCCACTTCGCTGATCCTCAACACTGGGAGCCCCATAAGGGTGCGTGCTCAGCCCCCTCCTGTACTCCCTATTCACCCATGACTGCTTGGCCATGCAAGCATCCAACTCAATCATCAAGTTTGCAGACAACACAACAGTAGTAGACTTGATTACTAACAATGACGAGACAACCTACAGGGAGGAGGTGAGGGCTCTGGGAGTGTGGTTCCAGGAAAATAACCTCTCACTCAACGTCAACAAAACAAAGGAGATAATCGTTGACTCCAGGAAACAGCAGAGGGAGCACCCCCATATCCACATCGACAAGACTGCAGTGGAGAAGGTGGAAAGCTTCAAATTTCTCAGCGTACACATGACTGACAAACTGAAAGGGTCCACCCTCTGCTGTTTCCCTTTATTGGGGTGGCAGGTAGCCTAGTGGTTAGAGCGTTGGACTAGTAACCGAAAGGTTGCAAGATCAAATCCCTGAGCTGACAAGGTAAAAATCTGCTGTTGTGCCCCTGAACAAGGCAGTTAACCCACTGTTCCTAGGCCGTCATTGAAAATAAGAGTTTGTTCTTAACTGACTTGCCTAGTTAAATAAAAGGTTAAAAAAAATATATACAGACAGTGTGGTGAAGAAGGTACAACAGTGCCTCTTCAACCTCAGGAGGCTGAAGAAATTTGGCCTGGCACCTAAAACCCTCACAATTGAGAGCATCCTGTCGGGCTGTATCACCGCCTGGTATGGAAAATGCCCCCGCCCGCAACCACAGGGCTCTCCAGAGGTGGTATCCTCCAGGACACCTACAGCACCCGATGTCACAGGAAGGCCAAAAAGATAATCAAGGACAACAACCACCTGAGCCTCTGCCTGTTCACCCTGCTATCATCCAGAAGGTGAGGTCAGTACAAGTGCATCAAAGCTGGGACTGAAAAACAGCTTCTACCTCAAGGCCATCAGACTGTTAAATAGCCATCACTAGCACATTAGAGGCTGCTGCCCTATATACATAGACTTGAAATCACTGGCCACTTTAATAAATGGAACACTAGTCACTTTAATAATGTTTAAATATTTTGTATTACTCATCTCATTTGTATATACTGTATTCTATCCTATTCTACTGTATCTTAGTCTATGCCGCTCTGACAGTCCATACATTTATATATTCTTAATTCCATTCCTTTACTTAAGATTTGTGTTTATTGGGTATATGTTGTGAAATTGTTAGATATTACTTGTTAAATACTACTGAACTGTTGGAGCTGGGAACACAAGCATTTCACTACACCCGCAATAACATCTGCTAAACTCGTGTATGTGACCAATAACATTTGATTTGATTTGTTGTTGCAGTGAGGTCAGGGCTGACTGGACCACAGAACCAGTGGCAGATCAGCAGAGGATACAGCCCTTTATCCCTCTCTCTCTCATTATAGTTTTTTTCCATTGGCGGGTGTTTGATGCCAAAATTAGTCCTACTGTATGTTGTTGCCTCTGACGCTAATGTGTGTTTTGTTGTGTGCTTTGCCCTGCTTTGTCACCCCCTCTCTGTCCATTCCTCTCTATCCCTCTCTCTCTGGGCTGACCCAGCACTCTCCCTATTGTGTGTCCAAAGAGACAGTGCTGACCAGTGCTGACCTGGCCCCCCACACACACAAACGCTCCCATTCCACCACTGTGGCTGGCACCACCATGCTGCTTCAGAGGGGTAGCAACCCTAGCACACACACGCATAGTGACAGACATACACACTCAAACACACAGTAGAAATAAACAGGGCTTGGAGGGAGAAGGGAAGTGTGTACAGTGCCTTCAGAAAGTATTCATACCCCTTGATTTACTGCCTGAAATCAAAATGGATAAAAAAAAAAAATGTTGCACCCATCTACACACAATATCCCATAATGACAAAGTGAAAACATGTTTTCATAAATGATAGCTAATTTATTGAAAATGAAATACAGAAATATTACATTTGCATAAGTATTCACGCAGCTGAGTCAAAACTTTGTTTTAACACCGATTACAGAGTCTTTCTGGGTAAGTCTCTATGAGCTTTCCACACCCAGATTGCGCAACATTTGTCCATTATTCTTTTCAAAATTCTTCAAGCTCTGTCAAATTGGTTGTTGATCATTGCTAGACAAGATTTTTTTTTTTACATAGATTTTCAAGTAGATTTAAGTAAAAACTGTAACTCGGCCACTTGGTAAGTAACTCTGGTGTAGATTTGGCCTTGTGTTTTAGGTTATTGTCCTGCTGAAAGGTGAAATAACCTCCCAGTGTCTGGTGGAAAGCTGAATGAACCAGGTTTTCCTATTACAAGCGTTCCCTTAACATGATGCAGCCACCACTGAAAATATGGAGAGTGGTACTCAGTAATGTGTTGTATTGGATTTGCCTGAAACATAACACTTTGTATTCAGGACCAAACATTTAATTGCTTTGCCACATTTTTTGCAGTATTACTTTAGTACCTTGTTGCAAACAGGATGGATGTTTTGGAATATTTCTTATTTTTTGCCCTAAATCTTGTGAGACACTAATTGTTAGCTGCTAATGCTAATAGCTAGCTAATAAATGTACTGAGTCAGAGCAAACGTAGCTAGCTAATACAGCCGGATAATAACAGTGATGGTGTAGACCTAAATCAGCATGTTGTTTGTGCAACAGTATCTTCTAAATCAAAGAGGAATACGCAAAGCAAGAATATGTTAGCTACATGAAGTAGCTAAGAGAAAACACGCAATGTAGCCAAAGCTTATAGGGTCCCCTAGGAAACACTTATCAACACTTTAGTTCCTACCCTGTCACAATTCCTCCCTGGCATTTTAATTTGTTGTCATCTCAAACAACACTGTATTCAAAGTGCCCACTATTATATTCTAACTATAGAATTAGAATAGTCATTCTATTTCCATGATTCCAACAGTTTTGCTCTAATACGCATGTCAAATCGTAATTGCAACATTTGGTTAAAAATAAGTACTAGATTATTTGCCCATATCGTGCAGCCCTACATGGCAGTGTGGAAATTATCTCAATTGAGCAGTGGTGTAAAGTACTTAAGTAAAAATACTTTCAAGTACTACTTAAGTAAAAATACTTTTAAGTTCTACTTCAGTCATTTTTTGGGGTATCTGTACTTTACTATTTTTATTTTTGACAACTTTTTCCTTTACTTCACTACATTCCTGAAGAAAATACTGTACTTTTTACTCCATACATTTTCCCTGACACCTAAAAGTACTCGTTACATGTTGAATGCTTAGCAGGACAGGAAAATGGTCCAATTCAGGCACTTATCAAGAGAACATACCTGGTCATCCCTACTGCCTCTGATCTGGCGGACTCACTAAACACAAATGCTTTGTTTGTAAATGATGTCTGAGTGTTGGAGTGTGTCCCTGGCAGTCCGTAAATACAACAAAAAAAAAAGAAAATGGTGCCATCTGGTTTGCTTAATATAAGGAATTTGAAATGATTTATACTTTTACTTTTGATACTTAAGGACATTTTATCAATTTCATTTACTTTTGATACTTAAGTATATTTAAAACCAAATACCTTTAGACTTTTACTAAAGTAGTATTTTACTGGGTGACTTTCACTTTTACTTGAGTAATTACCGTATATTTACTTCTATTCAAGTATGACAATTGGGTACTTTTTCCACCACTGCAATTGAGTGCAGGAAATGCAGAAATGTAAAAGTGCTGAAATTTGTTTTGGTTGAAGTTGAATTATACAGTATAAAACAAGCAGAATGGAAATCACTTAGAATGTATATGTGTCACCCTAGGATCACTCACTACTCATAAAGCAAACGCAGAACTTTTAATATTCAAAAACAAAAAATACAGCCAAATACCGTCCAATTTTTATTTAATACCGTGATATAATATTTTGGCCATATCGCCCAGCCCTAACTTCACCATGCTCAAAGAGATATTCAATGTCTGCTTCTTTTCTTTCCTCCCATCTACCAATAGGTGCCCTTCTTTGCGAGGCATTGGAAAACCTCCCTGGTCTTTGTGGTTGAATCTGTGTTTGAAATTCACTGCTCGACTGAGGGACCTTAAAGATAATTGTATGGGTGGGGTTCAGAGATGAGGTAGTCATTCAAAAGTCATGTTAAACACTATTATTGCACACAGAGTCCATGCAACGTATTATGTGACTTGTTAAGCAAATGTTTACTCCTGAATTTATTTGGGCTGGCCATAACAAAGGGGTTGAGTACTTTGTGACTTTTCAGCTTTTCATTTTTTATTAATTTGTAAAAATTCAAAAAAACAATTCCACTTTGACATTTTGGGGTATTGTGTGTAAGCTAGTAACCAAACAATTACATGTAATCCATTTTAAATTCAGTCTGTAACACATCAAAATGTGGAAGAAGTCAAGGGGTGTGAATACTTTCTGAAGGCACAGTATGTGTGTGTGACCTCTGATTTATGGGGGGTTTTGGGGCTGCTGAGCGCAAACTTGAACGTTGTGAAAATTCTGTGCAACTTCCAGTGCACGTTTACTGGGAACACTGAGGCTGTACCCGCTTTAAGTTACAGTTTTAACAATGGCCAAGTAGGCTACTGTAGCTATTTGATGATAATGTAGGTCTACCAGAGAGGCCTACCATCAGAAACAATGGAGAAAATGCATCCATAACATTTTAACATGGAAATAGCTGTTCTATCATTCAGCCTAAAGTAGCAGCCAATGTGTGGTGTTAAATGTAGGCCGACATTCCATAACACTTTTGAAAAAAGCATGCAGGGCTTGACATTAACCCTATCAATTTGTCCTTCAGACAAGGAGGTGACTGAAATGGTTGTTGTGTTGTTTGATGCATGAAACCACTTTACAAAATAAAATGAATTATTATTCCCATACCATTATTACAGAGAATCAGACAAATCATGCTACCCTCTGCCTATTGGCTACTTAGCTTATTCACACCTGCCTCAAAATACAACACTGCCCCTTTAAGACAAAAAAAGCTCTTTCCCTGACTCGCTTTTCAAAGAAATGTACACGTTTTGTGCTCTTGTAGGAAGCAATCACTCCCCTATTGCTGACT
Source organism: Brachymystax lenok tsinlingensis (assembly GCA_030435695.1). Lineage (NCBI taxonomy): Eukaryota > Metazoa > Chordata > Actinopteri > Salmoniformes > Salmonidae > Brachymystax > Brachymystax lenok. The sequence continues at coordinate 47,138,796 of CM059813.1, forward strand.
ACAAATGATCTATAACTGAGCTAATAACTCACTAACTAGCAAAGGATATGAACAAAATGTGCACACATTGCTACATGCAGCTCTTGCTTTGATCTCAAAACAAGCGCATCTACCCACGACCACAGCTGTAAACACTGTCCAGTTCAAAGTAAACGGCACAGATCCAAATATGGCAATGGTCTATTTGTGTAAAGGCCTACTACACCTCTGATTGGTTAAGACGCAGCGGTCTGTGTAGAGTACAGGCTGAGTCGTGCCCAATAGAATTCTTCTCCGATGCATTGTGCCTACAACAAAATCTCTTGTATAGTTTGTCTTGTTTCGTATGCTGCACTGAAAGGAGCTAATATTGATTCGATCACAAATTGCCACAGTAAAGGGAAACATTGATAGTGTTAACTAACAGGGAAACTCTAGAAAGTTAAATCTGGTTATTCACTCCGTGGGCTGATATTTCTTCTGGGCTCTGCGCGGCAGTCTTGCTCCTGCGTGTCCGCTCACTCGCGCAGTTTAGTGGGAACATTGGTTAGGAGTCACCCATCAAGCCTGTTCCATACGGAGAAAGAAGGGTAAAAACAAGAGAACAACCCCAGGCTCGGGGACTGCTGCACCCGAAACACCCCAACCCATCCCAACACAACATACCCAACACTCCACAATCAAATCAGGAGGGATGATCAGCGGAGGCGAGGGGAGAGAAGACTAGAGGAGAGAAGAAGAGGGGCGAGGTGACAGAACGGAAAGACGAGGGGTGAGGAGTAAGAGAGAGGGTAAGGGAGAGGGGGAGGATGAGGAGAGGAGTTGAGGGGGCTAGCAGGGAGTATGGAGGGGTAGCAGTAGGCTACCCAGCAGGGGTGAATTCCTCTGCAGCCCTGGCACAACTCTGTTAACTGTTTCCTTTCCACAAAACTCAGACTGAGCTAACAAATGTTCTCCAGTCAGCACTTATCCACCCACAGTGCTCTCAGCCAGCCTTGCATCCTCCTAACACACACACAGTCCCCCCCTTTGGCGCTCCTTTCCGTCCCTTTGCAGTGACATTCACATGTCTGCCAGCGGGCAGTATGACTTGGCGTCTGTCTCCCGCTATGGTAAACTGAGTGTAACATTAACCATTTAACCATCAGGACTTGATCAGGTCATTACACACTAACCCCCCATTAGCAGTAGCTGGGTTTCAAGGTCAGCTAAGGTGGTGGTAGTACACCCATCCACACTCAACACTACTCTAGGACTAGTACAGTACTACAGTGGTCAAAAACACACTGGATCCACATAGGCTACTTCGTTAGCCGCCACATGCTAGCCCCTGGACAATGAACACACTGGGGGGTATGGCTGGGACATTTGGCCAAAATATAATATCACAGTATTTAAAAAAAAAAAAAAAGACTAAATTGTACTTTTTTTTGCATTATGAGTAGTGCGTGACCCTAGGGTGGTAACACATACATTCTAAGTGTTGTTTTTAATGGGTCTTTCTCCATTCTAATTGTTTTACACTATTCAATTCAACTTCAACCAAAAATAAATCCTTTCCACACTGCCATGTAGGGCTGCACGATACGGGCAAACAATCTCGGCCTAATTTTGAACCAAATGTTGCAATTGCCATTTGACTTGTGATTTAGATCAAAACACTTGGGTCAACTGTTGGAATCATGGAAATAGAAGGATTATTCTAATTCTATAGTTAATAGTGGCCACCTTGAATACAGTGTTCGACATGACAGCGAATGAAAATGCCAGGAGGAGTTATTGTGACAGTGCAGGAGCCAAATTGTTGACAAGTGTTTCCTGGGGTCCCTATAATCTTTGGCTACATTTAATGTTTTCTCTTAGCTACTGCAAAATCAAACCAAATTGTATTTGTCACGTGCTGAATACAACAAGTGTAGACCTTACCGTTAAAGGCTTACTTACAAGCCCTTCACCAACAATGCAGTTCAAGAAATAGAGTTGACTAAATAAGAAAACATTTACTAAATAAACTGAAGTACAAAGTAACACAAAACATTTACATAACAATAACGAGGCAATTTACAGGGGGTACTGGTACCCAGTCAATGTGTGAGGGTACAGGTTAGTCGAGGTGACTTGGGGGACTGGAGTCTTTGACAATTTTCTGGGCCTTCTTCAGACGCCGCCTAGTATATAGGTCCTGGATGTCAGGAAACTTGGCCCCAGTGATGTACTGGGCCGTACGCACTACCTTCTGTAGAGCCTTACGGTCACATGTCGAGCAGTTGCCGTACCAGGCGGTGATGCAACCAGTCAGGATGCACTCGACGGTGCAGCTGTAGAACTTTTTGAGGACCTGGTGACCCATGCCAAATCTTGTCAGTCTCCTGAGGGATAAAGGTGTTGTCGTGCCCTCTTCACAACTGTCTTGGTGTGATTGGACCATGATATTTCGTTGGTGATGTGGACACCAAGGAACTTTTTAATGGGGTACTGTTCAGCCCTCGTTTTTCTATAGTCCACGATCCGCTCCTTTGTCTTAACCACATTGAGGGAGAGGTTGTTGTCCTGGCACCACACTGCCAGGGCTCTGACCTCTTCCCTATCGGCTGTCTCATCGTTGTCGGTGATCAGGCCTACCACTGTTGTGTCGTCAGCAAACTTAATGATGGTGTTGGAGTCATGCTCAGCCACGCAGTCGTGGGTGAACAGGGAGTACACGGGTGTGGGGACTAAGCACGCACCCCTGAGGGGCCCCAGTGTTAAGGATCAGCGTGGCAGATGTGTTGCTGCCTACCCTTACCACCTGGGGGCGCCACGTCCGGAAGCCCAGGATCCAGTTGCAGAGGGAGGTGTTTAGTCTCAGGGTCCTTAGGTTAGTGATGAGCTTTGTGGGGACTATGGTGTTGAACGCTGAGCTGTAGTCAATGAACAGCATTCTCACATAGGTGTTCCTTTTGTCTAGGTGGGAAAGGGCAGTGTGGAGTGTGATTGAGATTGCGTCATCTGTGGATCTGTTGGGGCGTTATGCGAATTGGGGGTTTCCGGCATGATGTTGTTGAAGTGAGCCATGACCAGCCTTTCAAAGCATTTCATGGCTACCGATATGAATGCTTCGGGGCGGTAATCATTTAGGCAGATTACCTTCGCTTTCTTGGCTATAGGGACTATGGTGGTCTGTTTGAAACATGTAGGGTTTACAGACTCGGTCAGGGAGAGGTTGAAAATGGTAATCCACCTGGCCACTCGGCTTTGTGAATGTTGACCTGTTTATAGGTCTTGCTCACATTGGCTACGGAGAGCGTGATCACACAGTCGTCCGGAACAGCTGTTGCTCATGCTTCTGTGTTGCTTGCCTCGAATCGAGCACAAAAGGCATTTAGCTCGTCTGGTAGGCTCACGTCACTCGGCAGCTCGCGGCTGGGTTTCCCTTTGTAGTCCGTAATATTTTTAAAGCCCTGCCACATCCAACGAGCGTCAGAGCCGGTGTAATAGAATTCAGTCTTAGTCCTGTATTGACGCTTTGCCTGTTTGATGGTTCATCTGAGGGCATAGCGGGATTTCTTATAAGTGTACGGATTAGTGTCCAGCTCCTTGAAAGCGGCAGCTCTAGCCTTTAGCTCGGTGCAAATGTTGCCTGTAATCCATGGCTTCTGGTTGGGAAATGTAGTACGGTCACTGTGGAAACAACGTCATCGATGCACTTATTGATGAAGCTGGTGACTGAAGTTCATTTACTGCATTTCTACACATTTTGACATGGCTTAGGCCTATGACCAGGGGGGGAAATAAAACATTTTAACGATAGATTAGGTGTATTCAGAACGCTTTCAATATTAAACGAAAACTCAAAATTCAACGACTTTGTAACTTTGAGATTTTGGGGGGGATGAAATTTAAAGTATGCTCATATTTTTTTTAAACATATTTTTTGGGTGGTTTTACACTTCATTCAGACAGTAATGAAATGAGATATGGGAAAAAGTTGTATACGACACGTGCCAGGGAGTACTACCACTACACCAAGGCCCTGCACAGGATTTGTTTTATATTAATGGTTGATGGCAGTGGGTAACCAAACCATAGATTGCAGTCTCCTTGTCCATAGACTGCTTCCGTGGTGAGGACATAAACATTTAGTAATTTGGGTGATCTATCACTTTAAAATAGGGCTGGAAGAAAATCCTGCTTGCTCTCCAGGAGGATTAGCCAAGTGCTAGGTGTTTGAAAATGTTCTTGTTATAACAATTCATTTCTCAAAATCAACCAAGAAAAATCAAATGAATCCATATTCAGGGGGTTTATGCCTACTAGTTGAAGATCATTGCCATTATCTTACCCTACATAAACAAAATATGCATTTATGAGTTGCCTAGCATGTGCACAATACTAAAATGTCAAATTATATTGGATTCCTGGAGCCTGGACTTATTCAAAACTGTCCATGAATGGCTACAAAAATACATAGGCTCATATCATTGACAAAATTGGGAAGAAGTGGAATAATACAATACGTTTGGAGAATAACAGTAGTGTTCTTACCGACAAACAGTAATTCCGCTATATTTTAGGCCGTTGTTATGTATGAGGATTATCCACTGATCAGACTACATAAAGTCACCACATAATAACGTCTCCTGAAGACAAGATGCCATAAATCTGCCCCTGCACCGTAACCAAATTATTATTACATTTTTTTCCCACTTTTGGGTTCACAATTTTCATAGTTACAAATCAAGTCCCCCTACCAAACCCTGCTAAAACATACTGTAGGTCTGTCTGCTGCCTTTTCGTTGTCACAGCCGAAACGCCAATCACCAAACGAGGGGACAAATGCATGTGTGGATTAAATGGACTTGAGTACAGGCTGTCGAAAGGCTGCATTCTGCAATAGATTTATGGGTGGGAGTATCAGCAACCTAATTTTGTTGACATACAGTTTAATAAAATCATCGGAGAGCGTTCTGTCTCTCCTTTCAGCTCCACTCTAATCTTAATAAGGGGCGTTTCTTTAAAACATGCATCCAATCCCCTTGATCCTTCACATAACTAGACCAATCACATGCTTCAATGTGCCACGGGGCTAGGTCTGTGGGGAAAGCGGCATGGAGAGAGAGAGAGAGAGACAGAGAGAGAGAGAGAGAGAGAGAGAGAGAGAGAGAGAGAGAGAGAGAGAGAGAGAGAGAGAGAGAGAGAGAGAGAGAGAGAGAGAGAGAGAGAGAGAGAGAGAGAGAGAGAGAGAGAGTGAATGTAAACTACACACGGCGTATCACATTTAACAAACCAAACATTCAAATATCGTAAAAACCCAAACCGGCCCGTGCAACAATACCGGTGTATAGTCAAATATTGTATACCGCCCAGCCTTAGGTGCGGGTCCTGCTCTGTATGCATAATGAAACGGACTGCTATCAAAAGTTAACGAGGTCTTCACCCATTTAGACTCCTTCCTCTCCCCCTTCATCCTCTCCTAAACCCTCTCACCCCCCGGGGCACTAATGTGTGTCTGTGCCCCACTCAGACGAACGGTTAAGGGGGGTGAGGCGAGGTTAGGGCCTCACCCCACTTACACAAGCCTGGAAATCAAATCAATTAGGGTGAACTCACACACACACACACACACACAGGCCCCTTATGTCGATGGAAGGGCCTACAGAGTGCTTTGTGTGGTGATTTTGGTGGGCAGAGAGAGTGAGGTAAGTAGAGGTGACACAGTGTCACGGACAGAGGGGAGAGAGAGAGAGAGAGTTGGGGAGAGAGAGAAAGAAAGAGGGAGAGAGAGGAGAGAGAGAGAGAGAGAGCGAGAGAGAGAGAGAGAGAGAGAGAGAGAGAGAGAGAGAGAGAGAGAGAGAGAGAGAGAGAGAGAGAGAGAGAGAGAGAGAGAGAGAGAGAGAGAGAGAGAGAGAGAGAGAGAAACAGAGAGACAGAGAGACAGAGAGACGGAGAGAAAAAGCTAGAGCTGGCAGAAACACTGCTCTACACACAGCAAGAGAGAGCATCCTTCCATCCTCCTCTCCATCTAACATGACTGGCCGGGTGAAAGCATAGCTCCACTGTCTTGACTTTTACAAGGCCACATCATTGTTTCATAATCTCCCTCCAGAGTCAAATGTTACCAGGACCGAATGCCATCTGTGCCACAGTCTGGCCGGGTACACACACACACACACACACACACCTCACCTTTAGTGCCGTATATACCGTGACCGTAAAATGGTGTGTGTTGAGGGAGATATGGAGAGGCAATACTGATACACACACAGACAGTCAAAGATACTTAGAGTGTTGTCCTGAAGTCAGCAAGAACAACACAACAGCAAAATGAGCAGTGTGTGTGTGTGTGTGTGTGTGTGTCTCAGTGTGCCCAAATGGCCAATGCATAAAAGCTTCCACATGCTTTGCTTCGGCCGAACTTGACTAGATGAACCGTACAAGTGTGCTCGCATACTCCCTTAAAAGAGCTTCCCATGAAAAACTAGAAAAAAAGAGGCAATAGTACTGTTTGTCCCTCGAAGCCAGTATACACTTCCTCAAAATAGTCTGACTTCATCTAAGATAATTCAAGAAATCTGTCATTATTTTTGAAGTTTTTGCCGAGCAGGTTTTAGTCGCGCAATTTTACATCTAAGACGTTTGGTGCAGTATTTCTCAAGTGAAAACAATTGCCCGAAGGCGAGTCGTCTCTTGTTGAATGACAACAAACACTTCCGAAGACCAAAACGTCACAAAATGTCTTCACAAAATATGCACAAACCGTTCCTAACT